>CAIGQQ010030220.1:0-14822 GCA_903798035.1 Danio albolineatus | reverse complement strand
GAGCCCCTGGTGGATTCGTGAAACAAAGACTGCAGAAAAAAAAAAAAACATACCTCCTAGGACATATTTTGCGCTCTCCATACATGTATAGAAGGGTACCTACCAATATTGAGCCTGGATTACATATTTAAGACATTTACATATAGATAACATTCATTCATTGATTCATTCATTCATTTTCTTTTCGGCTTAGTCCCTTTATTAATCCGGGGTCGCCACAGCGGAATTAACCGCCAACTTATCCAGCATTTGTTTTACACAGCGGATGCCCATTCACACACATACACTACGGACAATTTAGCTTATCCAATTCACCTGTACCGCATGTCTTTGGACTGTGGGGGAAACCCACGCAACCACGGGGAGAACATGCAAACTCCACACAGAAATGCCAACTGGCCCAGCCGGGGATCGAACCAGCGACCTTCTTGCTGTGAGGCAAACGTGCTAACCACTCGGCCACCATGGCTCCCTATAGATAACATAGTATAAATAATTACCTGAGTTATTGTATGATACATACATACATGCACATACGCACACACACAGACACACACACAAATGTAGTAATTGGCGGTTCAGACTCAGGCCCCGTTTACACTAGTGCGTTTTCGTTTTAAAACGCATAAGTTTTGCTACGGTTACGCCATCCGTCCACACTACGCCGGAGTTTTCGAGGTGCGAAAACGGAGCGTTTTAGAAACGCTGGAGAGAGCGTTTCCATTCTAAAACGCTGCTGTTGCGTTTCAGTGTGGATGGAGGGAGACGGATATCTTCGAAAACAGAGGCGTGGCTGCTGAGATCCGCTACGTGATTGGGGCGTTGGGTCATTGCGTATCCTTTCCTTATTCGTCAAGCGCACATGGCTATGACGTCACCGGCAGACGGCAGACCAGTCTTCACTGTAAACACGGCATTTTCGATAGCCATGGATGTTTTATATTCATTTGTTACTTTAAGTAACAACTCGACCTCGTCTTCTGTCCTCAAAAAGACCTCTCTTGCTTTCTTTGCCATCGCGTTCATCGTTCCTCCAGCGTTTGTTGACTAACAATAACCAAACGCCGAGCGAGACACGTGCTTCCTGTTTATACTTAACCGCGCATGCTCAGAGTGCGCGAATGGTCACGTGATATACGTTTCTGGTGGAGGGAGATTTGTTGAGAGACGCTAGTGTGGACGCAGATCGTTTTCATGCTAAAACGCCGTTTTTAAACTAAAACGCACTAGTGTAAACGGGGCCTCAGTCAGTCAGACAATAAAAATGCAAAACAGCAATATTTAAAAAGTAACACCTGCAACTAAAGTGGTTTGTTGAAATGTTATTTAAGCTGGTTGTGTTTAACCCGATTCATAAAAATGATTAAAGACTTTGATTTGGAAAGAGTACAAGTTCATGCACTTTTAATGACCCGACCATCAAAGGCCGCTTTTCATGAATTTTCATTGCGCATTAGGTGCCATTAGGTGAATAAATTAAGTGGCTGATCAAAAATACAAACAAAAAGACTCCAGCTCCCTCATACTGTATAATTAATCACGCACGCACACACACTACAGGTCATTCAGTGAGACTGTTTGCATGCATGTTCTTCACTCAATTATGATTAATAAACACTACACTGCACATGGTCATATAAACGCATTAACCCGTTTTCCTGTTTCTTAGCGCATAACCTGCATTAACTGATCATCACAGCTAGATTATTTGCCAGTTACACAGATTTTGCATTGCATGTAATTGCATTAACCTACTTTCTGTATATTTAAAGGGATAGTTCAAGCAAAAATAGGAAAATCAACCTGTTTTAGTTTCTTTCTTCTGTAGAACACAAAAGAAGATATTTAGAAGAATGTTGGGTAAACAAAAAAAACCAGCCAATGGCTTCTATAGTATTTTTTGTTCCTACTATGGATATCAATGGCCTCTTTTTTCCAGCATCCACATCCTTTTTGCAGATTTGAGCAGATTCAAGATTTTCTTGACCAAAATGATGCAATAAAAATACATGTAAAGTAATAATAATTTTTCTGTAACAATTTTTCATAATTTTCATCATTTTAGAGATGGATAATATATAAGCTGGAATTGCAATTTTATTATTATTATTATTATTATTATTATTAATATTGGAGGTTCATTCCTCTGTGGTGAGCCCAGATTAATAAAGGGACTAAGCTGAAAAGAAAATGAATTAATGAATTAATAATGTTTAACATGACAAACGGCATAAATACTGTAAAATACTCAGAGCTTGAGATGCTTGAGATGCATATTATGCGTTGATTTCACAACATACCTGTAGGAAATAAACTGATAAACTGATAAATTGTCTTTCTTTACTTTTTCATTCTTTTATAACTTGTTTTAACTCATTTTAATCTGTTTTTATATTATTTGTTTTTATTTTCTTATACTTCAATTTTATTTCTGTTTATGTAAAGCACTTTGAATTGCCACTGTGTATGAAATACATATATAAATAATATATGTAAATAAACTTGCCTTGCCTTGCTATATGAATGAAATTATTAGTTTATCCTAAATGGACAATTCTGGTATTGATTACTTACCCTCATGCAGTTCCAATCCCCTAAGACTGTCTTTATCTTCAGAACACAAATGAAAATATTTTAGATGAAATCCAAGAGCTCTATCATCCTTCACAGACAGCAACTGTCCACCCCCATTTTAACAACAGGGCCCGCCCTGCAGCCGCAAACATGAAATAAACAAATAGGCAGTGTAATGCAAATGAAAAAAGCATTTATTTAAACCCGAAAGTGCTTGGAAACATCACCCTGCAGACTGGCAATAGCAAGGAAGTGCCTGTTTTGTGGTTCTCGTGTATGTATGTTATTTCACAAGAGTTGCACTACACGCAGCCGATACTGCTGTTGTCTCCTGCTGCGACTATTTCTGAAAACAATTTCCAAGCCATGTTCCAAACAGTAGATTTTGAATTCCTGACCTCAATTTCCCCCACACCTCGTCTTTACGTGTTACATGATGTCAAAGGTTTGGGAACAATACAAAAGTTACTTTGCTACGTACTAGGCCTTCGTATTGCAACCTAATCAAAGAACTTAATAAAATGTTAAAATAGATATTCCCAAATATCAATAGAGACTATAGAGAATTGCACGCAACGTACATGGACTTTTTTGTTTTGTTTTTAATGATCCACACCAAACTGCTCCGCGAATAAAGTGACAACTTCTTTGAGCGCCCCAACCCAACTCACAGGTTACCCACAGTGTTTGCGGGTTATGAGACAACCTGCACATCATTGCTTTTTATAGAGGATGACAGAGTTCTCAGATTCCATTTAAAATACCTTCATTTGAGTTCACATGTCCAACAACATGCAAGTTAATTAAAGTAATGTCAGAAATGTCACTTTTGGGTCAACTAATCAAAATTTTGTAATCTCAGTTTACTCACATTGACTCCATTGTCAAAAAAGCCCGACAAAGGCTGTACTTTCTTCATCAGCTGAGGAAGTTCAACCTCCCAAAGGAGCTTCTGAAACAGTTCTACACCTCCATCATTGAATCAGTCATCTGCACTTCAATAACAGTCTGGTTTAGCTCAGCTACCAAATCTGACCTCAGAAGACTATGTCGAATAGTTCGGACTGCTGAGCGAATCATTGGTACAACCCTCCCTACTCTCCAAGAACTGTACTTATCCAGAGCGAGCAGAAGGGCTGCCAAAATCACTCTGGACCCCTCACACCCCGCACACTGCCTCTTTGAACTGTTACCTTCTGGTCGACGCTACAGAGCACTGCGCACCAGAACAGCCCGACACAGAAACAGTTTCTTCCCACAGGCAATCCATCTCATGAACACTTGATGATAACAATCGTGGAACCAACATCACTATCTGCTATACACTTTTACACACACATACACTTATTTAACAACACACTTTACATGCCAATTTGCACATAACAAATACACTTGTTACACACACATACACTTATTTAACAACACACTTTACATGCCAATTTGCACGTAACAGCTGCACATATAACATTGTGTATAGTAATACACCTGTACATACACTTGTCAATTTGTATATTTGCATTTAACACTTACTTCTATTTTTTGAATATATTTATTATCTGTTTTTTGTCCTGTCTCTGTAAATCTGTTGCACTGTAGAAGCTCTGTCATGAAAACAAATTTCTCATATGTGTAAACATACCTGCCAATAAAGCTCTTTCTGATTCTGATTCTTATTCTGATTCTGATTACTTGAATTGCTGGTTTACACCTAAACTGAGGCTCAAAAAGCTCAAAAAGCTCTTTCATTTTTTTTAACAATTGTTTTATCATTGTATAAGTGTGAATGTAAACATGCTCAATGACGGAACTAATTTTCCTCAGATCCACATCAATATTGAAGAAGCATCCCTAATCCCAACCCAAACCAAAAGAGCAGCAAGCAACGACAGCTTGGACCCTGGATTCAGTCAGAGCTGGTTTTGGGGTTTGGGTTTTAGGAGGGGTCCTGCAGTCACACACATGCAGTTCCTCTGAAGAATGGAGGCACTGTGTCACTGCTAGCCGCCGCTGTGCTAAACCAACGCTGGGTCTTCGACAGGGAGGGACTCTACGTTTAAAATATATGAAAGTAAACAGGAGGGCAAAAATAGAAGCTGTGGTCTTTAGGAAACACCGCAGAAAGAAAGTAGAGAAAGAGAGGAGCCAATAAAAGGAAGTTGAGATATTCATAGCGATGCTGCGCCCCAAAGAAATTAAAATCATATGTGCTGCAGAAAGAATTTAAATGACGCATATATGTAAATTTATCTGACAGTATGTCTAATTCTAAAATAGATTTGTGGGTGCGTTTACACAACAGCAATGTACAGTTTTTTCTTAGCGTTTTAAAAACATTTTGTTAACAAATGATGAGCATGTTTACATGGAAACCAATATGATTAAAACGATACTCTGATTAAGAGTCTAACATGTAAACAGTCATTTTTTATTACCTTAATCCAACTAAAGTCTTAATCGATCTAAACAGAAATCAAATTAAGACATGGAGTATTACAATTTTAGTTGCGTTATTGAAGTGCAGTACACTGCAAAAAATCCAACTTACTGTACAAATTGTTAACTCAGTTTAACTCAGTTACACTGTAAAAAATAAAAAGTTGAGTTAACTTAAAATGTTAAAGCAACCGGCTGCAAAGAAATTTTGAGTTTATAAAGCTTTAGTGGTTGAAGTTGTGCCAAATTATTTTTATAAGTTGACCGAAAAGGCTGGTTTAAGTCGGTTATACTTTACAGAATAATTTGGCACAACTTCAAACACTGAAGCTCAGTGGTCCTCAAACTTTTTTCACCAAGTACCACATCAGAAAAAAATGTTTTCTCTAAGTACCACCATAATGATCAGTATTGAAACACAATAGCGTAGTAGGCGTATTAAGCAGCTACAGCTCTGCGCAGTTCAAGAACGTTGTGGATTCATTCCTCTTATTATGAATATTTATTATTATTATTATTATTTATCAGCCACTTTAAACATTCTAAATAGTTTGAACAGAGAAATTCAAAATTAGATTACTGCGCATTAAAGTAAGCTTTGTGTGTCAGAAAAGCAAGTGATTAAACTATACCTGTCAACATTGGGATATAAAAATATGGGATATGCCCCCAACAACCGTTACAAATACATACAGGGAGGAAAATAGCTTCAAATGAAAGAATACATAACAAACATTAGAAAATAGAAAACAAAATAAAAGGTTTAGCCTATTAAAATCATTGATCACATCTGAGTTATCGTACGCATCAAAGGGTTAAAAGTGTGTAATTTTTTTACTTTAATTATTCAGCGATTCCTCCACGTACCAGTAGAAGTAAGCCTGCGTACCACTAGCGGTACACGCACCACAGTTTGAGAACCACTGCTGAAGCTTAATAAACTCAAAATTTCTTTGCAGCCGATTGCTTTAAAATTTTAAGTTAACTCAACTTTTTATTTTTTGAAGATATGGAGAAAGCAAAATTGAAAGTCTCCTCAACTGAATGTTTTACGTTCATTGAACAGACAGTTCCAAACATGTAATTAAATCATTTTTTATGAGTAAATTCAACACTAAGCTTAAAAATTTGTCCACCTAACTTACAATTTTAAACTGAGTTAACAATTTGTAAGTTGGAATTTTTACAGTGTGAGAGCATATTTTTGAGCTCAGTGTTGAGTTTACTCGTGAAAACTATTAAACTGCATATTTAGAACTGTTTGTTCAATCAAAATAATGAAATCATAAAAGGAGACATAACTTTTTGATTTCTAAGTGTTAACTTCCTGCTCTGTCAAACATAAAAAGTTGAGTTAACTTAAATATTTAAAAATTTAAATAATGAGTTGGCGACACAGTGGCACAGTAGGTAGTGCTGTCGCCTCACAGCAAGAAGGTCGCTGGTTCAAGTCTCGGCTGGGTCAGTTGGTATTTCTGTGTGGAGTTTGCATGTTCTCCCCGTGGTTGCGTGGGTTTCCTCCGGGTGCTCCGGTTTCCCCCACAGTCCAAAGATATGCAGTACAGGTGAATTGGGTAAGCTAAATTGTCCGTAGTGTATGTGTGTGAATGAGAATGTATGGATGTTTCCCAGTGATGGGTTGCGGCTGGATGGGCATCCGCTGCGTTAAACAAATGCTGGATAAGTTGGCGGATCATTCCGCTGTGGCAACCCCGGATTAATAAAGGGACTAAGCCGACAAGAAAATTAATGAATGAATGAAATATTATTCATTTAGATGGAGACGTTAATGGAAAATTTTCAAAAATGTCATTTTTAATTGTTTGCATTTTTCAGACCAACTATTGCGGTGTAAATGAACAGGCAAAATATACATTTTTTTTTTCTGCTTTAGTTGAAATTAGAGTAGCCCAATTGCTCCCTATAAGTCATGATATCCATTAATGGGGGCCATTTCAGTATTAGCTGATTTATTATTAATTTTAATGTAATCAACAGTCTATAAATTATGGATTATTTTAAATAATTGAAGCACTTCAATGCCATTTGTAACATGTTGTTGTATAATATTAAGTGTTTTTTATACACATACATATAATTTTTTTTCTATTATTATCACTAAATATTATTGTTAATAATTAACAAATAATGAGTTCTATAAAACATGTATGAAATTTTAGACTTTAATATGCAAACTAAGCATTATTTAAAAAAAAATACATATGCTAATCTACAAAAATTTCTAGCTCAAAAATCTTCTTTTCTCTTTTTTTTAAATCAGATTTCAGACTCCATATTTCAGAATTTTTTTTGAAGAATAAAATTATGTACATAAACAGACATAATATGCATGAACACATCCCTTAACAAAAGCTTTCAGAATACAGATATGAATAAAACATGTTTTGGTGTTTGTAAGTGATGCTGACGTGGAAATTTATGATTCAATACAGGAGAAAAAAAAAACAGCGTCTAGAAAAAGTCTAGACACAAACTGCACAACATAAGAAATACTTAAGTGTATATCTGATGCTTTCTTGCATTAGACTGACAAAAATACTTGGTACATGAAAAAAGGCAGTTTTTTCTGTAATGTCTTGCTTTGAAATGAAAATAGAAAATGTAAACATTACACTACAATAGAATTTTAATACGTCAATAACTACAAACATAACAATTCACAAATTAATATTTTTATAAAACTATAAGCTTACGTTTCTCTTAACTGTGAGACAACCTCGCTGTAACCTCAATTCATTTCTGATCATCTGCAATATGCCATAAACTACTGACTGAGTTAATCCATATAACGCTTACACTAAAATCAGAAGTAATCCAGAAAAAAAAATATGAGTTTCGTTTTACAAACACCCTCAAACCAAACAACATGGTGAATAATTCATTTCAGTGAAGTGGATCTTAGTCATTTTTGCAAAACATGCTTACTCAGAAAAGCATGACAAAGAAATGCACACTTTGCATGACATCGAAAGTATTGGTTTGCATCCATAAATCACTGAGATAACAGATTTACAAGTTTTGCTTGCACTGTTTCCATGAAAATAAAAAAGCTAGCCGTTTCAGCAAGGACTTCTTTTTCACACTGTAAACATAAACTACTAAATATACACAATTATCTTTAAAGGGTCACGAAACACATTTTTTGAGCTGTTGACAGTCATAAATGTGTGGATGTCTGTACCTGCGAGTGCATTGTGACGTCTCTGAGCGTGCGGCATTGATTCATGAGATAGACTTGGTTCAAACCAATTAGTGCGCTCTATTGTGTTTGCGGTGTAACTTCATTAATATGCATGATAGTTTCGAAGATTGTGTACCTGCTACAGTGTTCAGACAGCAGAGAGACGCCACGTTGTGTTGCCAAAACAAGTGGAAGAAGAAGAATTGTTTGCAGACACAGGTCACCAGTGTTGTGTTTATAAATGTGCTCCAATGAAAGTTTTGCTTTCATTTCCCCGCTATGAGAGCGCAGCTGGACTCAGGGTGGACAGTGCACGCTACAAAAATGCGTTTGTAAGGAACATTTTTACCCGAGAACTTTCCGCATCTGCAAATGGTAAAATCCCGATTTGCCGCTCGTCTCCTTTTCAAAAAACAGCCGCGGTCCAGTTGGTGTTAATTTTCCTGTCTCTACAGATTTGGTAAGTGAGAGAATGCTGCTCTCCGAGTGTAAACATAAACACCCTAATAAAACGGTTACCATCGTGTAGAATTTTCGCGCATTTTGTGACAGGAGAGTCTAAACACACACGGCTTTCTGACGCTGCCTACCGAGAGCGAGGATTTTTTCTAACATACGCCGTGCGGTATCAAACACTCCATTAAATCTGCACTCCTCCAGCAATTACTCACATTTAATATCTCGTTTGTCATGAGGGACACACAGGAAATCTTCCTGAGTAAAAGTGAAAGTGCCAAACTGCAGTTAAAGTCGACAAATTAATAATTTGGTAAATAATTCGATGACTGATGTCAATGTAAACAGTCACTGTCTTTCTCCCCTGCGTCTGCGTTTGTGTGTTGCCTGTTTGAAAATCAGCACGTGTCCAAATAGAAACTCCCATTTTTATGCAAAACCTTCCCTCTTTCCCTCCCCTGACACTCAGGGAATGATGCAACAGAAAGCCCCAACCCCTATTCAATATTTTGTTTCAGTTGCAAGTACATCAACATAAAGAAACAAAAGTCTCAGCAACTTTAAGTTGACACTGACTTTAACATCAGCGCTACCTTCTACCGGTTTTCCATTCAAAATAATTGTTTTCTATTGTTTTGCTAGCTCGTTTTAGATTAAAACACTGTTTGGATTTTGTTGTTATCCATATCTGACAGAACTTCTGAGCTTCTTTTTTACTTAAAATGTACACTGCAAATATTTAACTTCCATTAGTTTTCTAGTTTTATCATGATTTGCTAGCTCATATTAAAATTAAATTTTTTTAAAACGTTTTGTTGTTAGCCACCTCTGCTAGTACTTCTTGGCATCTTGTTTATTCTGTAAACATAAATGATAAAATGCACACAGGTATCTTTACCATTAGCACCAATTTCCACTGGTTTCAATTTGCCATCTTGGTTTACTGATGTTGATTTTCTAGCTCATTTCCGATGAAAAAAAAAAAAGATTGATTTGACTTGAAGAAGATGTTGTTAGCCATTTCTGTGAGGACTTATGGGCTTCTTTTGTTAACACTATAAACATAATCTATAAAATCTACACAAATACGCTAGCTACCTCTATTTTTCAGGTACACTCGATTTACTGCAGTTGTTTTCTAGCTCATTACAGATACAAACATTGTTTAGATCAGTGGTTCTCTAGCTTTTTTCACCAAGTACCACCTCAGAAAAAAATTGTCTCTCCAAGTACCACCATAATAACCAGTGTTGAAGTACACTAGCATAGTAGGCCTAATTAAGCAGCTAAAGCACTGCACAATTATAAAAACAAGGCAGATTAGTTGTTCTAATTAAGAATATTTATTATTGTCAGCCACTTAAATAAAAGGTTTAGCCTATTAAAATCAATTTACTGATCACATCGGGGGCGCCACGGTGGCTGAGTGGTTAGCACGTTCGCCTCACAGCAAGAAGGTCGCTGGTTCGATCCCCGGCTGGGCCAGTTGGCATTTCTGTGTGGAGTTTGCATGTTCTCCCCGTGGTTGCGTGGGTTTCCTCCGGGTGCTCCGGTTTCCCCCACAGTCCAAAGACATTCGGTACAGGTGAATTGGGTAAGCTAAATTGTCCGTAGTGTATGTGTGTGAATGACAATGTGTGGATGTGTTTCCCAGAGATGGGTTGTGGCTGGAAGGGCATCCGCTGCGTAAAACAAATGCTGGATAAGTTGGCGGTTAATTCCGCTGTGGCGACCCCGGATTAATAAAGGGACTAAGCCGAAAAGAAAATGAATGAATGAATGATCACATCGGTGTTATCGTACCCATCAAAGGGATAAAAGTATGTTAATTTTTTAACTTTAATTATTCAGAGATTCCTCTGTGTACCACTAGAAGGAAGCTTGTGTACCACTAGTGGTAAGTGTACCGCAGTTTGAGAACCACTGGCTTAGATGTTGTTAGCCATTTCTGTGAGGACTTCTTTTTTTATTTTGGAAACATAAACTATGAAAAGCAGACAAAAATCTTTAACATTAGCGCTAACTTTCTCTGTTTTTTTAAATCTTCATCATGGTTTGCTACTGTCAGTTGCTCATTTCAGATAAAAACATTGATGTTGTTAGCCATTTTTGCTAGTAGGCTACTCTACTTCCACTTTTTTTTGCCGCCAGGCTATTATTATCTAAACCCGGCAAGCAGCCAAACACGTTCCAGCACGTGAAGTGTAAGCTCACCTAGCATAACGCTAGCAGCAAATTTTAACCCAGCACGATGCTATCAGTGCTGGCAGCTGCATTGTGCTAGCAGGTGCCATCCAGAAGACGAAAGCTGGGGGAAGGTTTAGCGCATGCAGAGAGAGGATGTGGAAGTGGTTAAAACCGTTGAGGCCGTGGTTGAGAAGGTAGTGTCATGCGGCCACTGCTGGGAAACAGACGTTAACTGGGTGTAAAAGTCAGTAGTTCGTTCATAACAAAACAGAGATGAAACAGAGAAGAGCAGGCTAGTCTTTTTGACAGCCGGTGGTGAGGATGAAATGATGTTCGGTTCTGAAAAGTGTGCATGTTTGCTTTATAGTTTACTGGCTGCAATGACGCATCACACTCACAATGACACTGGCGTTCTTGATTCTCCAAGGTGAGAATTTCTACACACAGGGTTCATAATGTTAAAGAACAGGCGTCCCATTTTATTGTGTGTAAATTAAATAGGTTGAAAATAATAACATTCATGATGTTTAATTACTAAATAAAGATGAGAAGGTCAAGATTACAAATTTTTAAGAAAGTCAGGAGTTTAACACACTATTTAAACACACTATATATATCTTCATATATATAATTCCCTTTTCATAAATGTTCATTCATTCGTTTTCCTTCATCTTAGTGCCTTTATTCATCTAGGGTCGCCACAGCGGAATGAACCGCCAACTTATCCAGCATATGTTTTACACAGCGGATGCCCTTCCAGATGCAACCCAGTACTGGGAAACAACCATTCACTCTCACATGCACACACATACACTACGGCCAATTCAGTTTATTCAATTCACCTATACTGCATGTCTTTGGACTGTGGAGGAAACCGGAGCACCTGGAGGAAACCCACGTGAGGGAGAACATACAAACTCCACATAGAAATGCCAACTGACCCAGCTGGAACTCAAATCCATGACCTTTTTGCTGTGAGGCAACAGTATTAACTATAGAGACACCATGTCACCCCATTTTCATATCTTCATATTTATTATCATATACGGATACATATAGATATATATGGAGTAGATCAAAAGCTTTCATCAAAGATGTCCTAGAACTATTCATCAACACCTGCTCAATTTTTTAAACCACTTCAAATGTTGACTATTATATATGCTTCACAGCAAAAACATGGTATCTTTCCTCTCTGATATTCAGTATTCAGACACCAATATTTATGTAACAAGCTAAAAAGGATGAATGAATCACACTGACAATGACCTGATCCCTAAATCACACCAAAGATTAGCATCAAGTAAAAGTACAGTAGGCGCAAGCTCTTGCACTTTTATTTAAAGATAATTTCACACCTCCACCGTTGCCTCAGGGTAAGTCACATGAAGGAATAAGGGAAGGTGTTCGCTTGTCTGAGGCGTTGGATAAGCTCATTTGAAGACCATCACGGGCTGACGAATAAAAGCAGGATGAGTGCGTAAAGGAGACGATTAAAACCAGAAGCGTAAGAGCCTACTTCTCTAAACCTCGATCTCGACAGGAGGCTATCAGAAAACTCTTAATCCAAAGCTCGGATTGATCCACGACTCCCTCACAGGTTTTGATTTTGCAGGAAAAAGAGGGATCATACTGTATAATTATCAAGCCCACCTCAGGCCTCTCATCTTAAGCTTAAGATATTGAGGGTAATTGGCCTTTCTGATGTATGTTAATCCAGCGTTGACGAAACAGTCAGTGATGCTGCGGCGTATATGACTGATGGATAAGAATCTGCCTCACGCATGCGGTTTTGTTTGCGTTGTAGTGTAACCTTCGGATATTAAAGGTCAAATACAGTATGTAATGCAGGAAATAACTGATGACATGCTGTTGAGTTATTAGAAAAGAATGCACACTTTATTTATTATTATGCTTAAACTACAATCACCACACTTCAATACACAATCCAAACATTTATTTTAAAAACATTCAATTGTTTTGTTTTGTTTTGTTTTGTGCTGAAATTTCTTTAAACATAGTTTTAAACACATTTCTAAATTAGCATTTTCTAGTTAGTAGCAAATGTGTAAGTACTGTTTAACCAGTAAAAGAAAAATGAATGAAAACTAACAGCAAATTAGAATCAGAATCAGAATCAGAAAGAGCTTTATTGCCAGGTATGTTCACACATACGAGGAATTTGTTTTCGTGACAGAGCTTCTACAGTGCAACAGAATTACAGAGACAGGACAAAAAACAGATGAATATATTCAAAAAATAGAAGTAAGTGTTAATGATTCTGGCAGCCCTTCTGCTCGCTCTGGATAAGTACAGTTCTTGGAGAGTAGGGAGGGTTGTACCAATGATTCGCTCAGCAGTCCGAACTATTCGACGTAGTCTTCAAAGGTCAGATTTGGTAGCTGAGCTGAACCAGACAGTTATTGAAGTGCAGATGACTGATTTAATGATGGAGGTGTAGAATGGTGTAGATTGTAGGGATGGATGACATGGTCAAAAATGTAATGTCTGTGTTTTTATTTTATTTATTTGTTTTGCCTGTGCTACAGTCAATCATTATTCCATTTTTTGTTGAAATTCTAGATTCTGATTGGTTGTAAGTTTTGACATAAAATTGTTTAATGCACTGGTCGTTGCAGGATTAAACATGACAGTGTGAATGCTATGAGCAAATCAGGATCAAAAATCTTTTCTTTTTTTGGTCCAGACCACAAGAACCAAGAACCGAACTACAGTGCAGATGTGAACACACCCTTAGTAATTGTAAAGGGAGTGAACGTTTTAGACTATAAATAATCCTTGTTCAATGGGACAAAAATATCATATGACAAAACAGATCCAGGTCCAAGCTTGTAAACACCAATCTCAATAGCCATTAATAAGCACTTTTTAGTCATATCACACATTAAACAAATCTCTTACTGAAAACCTGCTGCATCATAGAGACAAATGTTTTAATGATTTATAAAAGATGAATCACTGTAGGGGCGCCACGGTGGTGTAGTGGGTAGCACAATCGCCTCACAGCAAGAAGGTCACTAGTTCGAGCCTCGGCTGGGTCGGTTGGCATTTCTGTGTGGAGTTTGCATGTTCTCTCCCTGGTTGCATGGGTTTCCTTCGAGTGCTCTGGTTTCCCCCACAAGTCCAAAGACATGTGGTATAGGTGAATTGGGTGAGCTAAATTGTCCATAGCGTATGAATGTGAATGAGTGTGTATGGATGTTTCCCAGACATGGGCAGCAGCTGGAAGGGCATCCGCTGCGAAAAATATATGCTGGATAAGTTGGCGGTTCATTCCGCTTTGGTGACCCTAGATTAATAAAGGGACTTAGCCGAAAAGAAAATGAATGAATGAATGAATCACAGTCTGACTATGTGCGATTAAGAATGAATATAAACATTATTCTATTGTTTTAAATAGTATTACAGCACACTGTAAGCGTGTATTACTATAATTTGTTGACCCAACAACTGTGGACCATGATGCCAAACCGAACAAGTGGATCCCTATACCTTAAATCATTCATTAACCAATGACAATAAAGGATTGAACAGAATCCTCATTGTACTAAAGGTAAGGAATAAGTAATGACAGGCAAATTGAATTACTAGAAAATATGTTACACCTTAGATGGTGATGCATAATATTACCCCTTGAGTGTTTATTACTGTCAAATAATTCACCAGAGCAGAGTCAATTATACAAATACATTATCATTCCAACCTCATCACATATTGACACTTGGTCAGAGTGTCATTTTGCGATAAACGGATAGCATTTGATGCTTTCAGTGACAAGACAGAGGGAGCCAATAGCATTTGATGCTTTCAGTCACAAGACACGGAGAGAACCAATAGCATTTCACGCTTTGAGTCACGAGACACAGAGGGAGCCAATAACATTTCACGTTTTCAGTCATGAGACAGAGGGAGCCAATAGCATTTGATGCTTCCAGTCACAAGACACAGA
>CAIGQQ010030218.1:0-36279 GCA_903798035.1 Danio albolineatus | reverse complement strand
CATCATCAAACTACGCTTTTATTTGTTATGAATATGCGCCCTCTAGTGTCAAACAGTGCAGAAGTGCATAAACCTAACCATAAGCCTAACAGAAGTGCTTAAACCTAACCAAAAGCCTAAACTTAATATAAACATTAAACATATCCCTTAATTCTGATTGGCTGATTGGGATGTTGTTCAAGGATCAACAGAGATGTTAATCCAGGATCATGACCTACTAGTTGAAATCAGGTTGGCGATCACGTCATCGTCAAACTACGCTTTTATTTGTTATGAATATGCGCCCTCTAGTGGCAAACAGTGCAGTACTGTGCTTTTAGCTATAATTTTCGAAAGCCCAGGGATTAAACTGTGATAATGTGGGAAATGTTTTCAGAAAGTAACCCAGCAGTCAAAGGAAATGGCAAATACGGCATCGAGTTGAAAAGTGGAGTCGCGTCCTCGGTCATCACAATCACTCTTGACTGTCAGCAACATCACCGTTGGCCTCATCTCCAACTATCCCGGAATAAAGCATTTGAGTTCTGTGAGAAATGTCCCGGTAATGGAACGTGTCGGCAGAGTTGTGCCTTTGATGAGCGCCTTTTCTGCTTTCCCCTGGCCTTGAGACACGTCCTGCTCTCCGCCAGTGAAAAACAGGCCAATCACCCTCCCGTTCCTTTCCATCATCCACGCGCCGTGTTGAAAGAAAGGATGAGCAGACAGAAAGAGGTGCAAAGAGTGAGGATAGAAAAGCAATTTGCTAACCCCATAAATCCAGCCACCTAGGGTACCTGACCCCAGAGATAGAAGCAGGAGGCCATTATTTAAACTCGGGTAACCAATGCTCTCCTATTAACATTGAAAGGCTGGGTGTCTGCTGGTTGTCTGCAGTGGCACATTTATGGGTTTTATTTACTGCCTTGTACCGCATGGCCTCAAATGCAAGGCTCCCGAAAAAATCCAGCACGGATGTACGCTGCAAAAGTGGTCCTTAATATGGATTGATATGAGGATGCAAAGTTCGTCTTCAGCAGTTGCAGGATTCTCAATTGTGAAGGTGATGCCAAAATGATGTATTATTTCAAGCACCTTTCTATGTGTGTGCGTTTGTGTGTTTATCAGTTGGAGAGAGAAAAGAGAAAACACAAAGCACATGTTGTGGAGGTGGTGTGTGTGGTTTAGTGGGCAAAGCTCTGGGCTCGTGACCAAAAGTTTGCTCGATCGATCTCTGTATGGTGCAAGTCCCTTTGTACCTCCTGTAAGGTTACCGTAATGCACTTTGGATAAAAGCATCTGCTAATTAAATATTTATTTTATATTACTTTTATTGACTTTCTGAAAGTTTAAAAATATGTACTCGGGTAGGTTAGATTGCTTTTACGCCCATCAACGCTGCAGTCATTTGATGATAAATAAAGTAAAAATATTACAGTAAAGTGCAGTTTTTCTTGTATAGTTTGCAGTTCAGAATAATAGTTGAAATTTAAATATTTTGTCACAATAGACTTTATATAATCTGACTAAACACTATTACTAATTTAATAAATTAGTATAATAAATACAGCATCACGGTGGTGCAATGGGTCGCACAGTCGCCTCATAGCAAGAAGGACATTGATTCAATCCTCGGCTGGGTCAGTTGGCATTTCTGTGTGGAGTTTGCATGTTCGCCCTGTGTTTGTGTGGGTCTCGAGATATGTGGTATAGGGTTCGCTAAATTGTCTGTAGTGTATGTGTGTGAATGATTGTTTATGGATGTTTCCCAGTAATGGGTTACAGCTGGAAGGGCATCCGCTGTATAATAGGTATGGGCCGGTATAAGATTCTCATGGTATGATAACCTAAATATCATGGTTTCACGGTATGACGGTATTGTGATTTACTACTGTTAAATATGTTCTTTTTAAATGTCTGACTAAAAAAAAAAAACCTTTTTCCTATTTGAACATGCTATATTTTATTTTGAGAAACATTTAAAGTATTTTGGAGCAGTAAACATTTCAGGCTAAATAATTCAAGTGAATCATTGACTTCTGCTGTTTTCGTTTGTTTCAAAAGCACATATTTCTTTACAATTTACACCAAAAAACAAACAAAAAAGAATCTTACTCATACCTTAGGAACGGTATAGCAGAAAATTTTGGCGGTATGAAAACCTTGAGTTCTCCATACCGCGGTATACTTTGAAAACGGTTATGCCTACTGTATAAAACAAATGCTGAATAAGTTGGCGGTTCATTCCACTTGGGCGACCCCAGATTAATAAAGGAACTAGGTCGAAAAGAAAATGACTGAATTAATGGGTTTAATAAATAGTAATACTAGGGGTTGAACCACTTAAAATTTTTGGAAGTTGACTTTTTATGTTATCAAAGTCGAGTCGACGTCGACAAGTTGCTGGTGACGTCATCAATAAAACACAAGATGCAAATGCTTTGCAACATGCCGCAATTTGCATTTTATTTGCAGGAAATATGTACACATGCTGTTTGACAGTTCATAACACATTTCAAAATCGATGCAACATTATCATTCATTTATTCATTCATTTTCTTTTCGGCTTAGTCCCTTTATTAATCTGGGGTCACCACAATGGAATGAACCGCCAACTTATCCAGCATATGTTTTTATGCAGCGGATGCCCTTCCAGCTGCAACCTATCCCTGGGAAACATCCATACACACTCATTCAGTGCCAACGGTAGGGCGGGGACATTCTCACTCTTTACTTTAAATTCTTTAAAACTCAAAGAACAATCTTGGGCACCATGACCAAACCAGTCTTTTCTATAACTTTCATAGTTCAGATGTAACAGCTCTAGTTTAGTTTTATTGGTGATTCCAAATATGTAATGTAATCTTGGCAAACAGTTTTGGAGAATTTGATGTTTCCCCATTCAGACAGAATGCCCAAGCATACTGCCCGAGAGGCGTTTTTAAAGATGGCCGCTGAGTGAAATTACTTGCCTTAAAGGGGCTTTGACTCTATATAATATGGAGCCAGATCAGTCTCAAAAATAATTCATTTGCAAAATAAAATTCATACACACACAGCACAATTCACGTTTACAAAACCCAATATGTAAATTCAAAACACAATTCATAAATACAACTAACAATTCGCGAATTCACAAGTAAAAATCATCAATTTTTCCACCAAATCAATTAGATTAGTATTATTATTTTTTCGTATTAATATTTTTGAATCATGTTTTGAACTTACAAATTGGATTTGTATGTATTTCTGAATTGTGTTTTGAATTTAATAATTGGATTTTTTGTGACTTGTCTTGTGGATGTATGATTTTTTTTATTTTGTAAATGTAATATTTTTGAGACTGATCTGGCTCCATAATATAAAAGTCTGAAACTGTTTTTGCACAGGCTTATATTATAATGGTTAATGGTGCCAACTGATGATCCACAGTAAAAATTACTCATTTTACTTCTTCCCAACAAGGAAAAGCACCAACATTCAAAAATGCATGATTATTTGGTGTCAAATAAAAATGTCATTATATTAGAAGTCAATGGGGCAAAAACAGCCCCCAACATAATGAAAGAGTAGTCAATTTGAACAAAACACAAGAGTTGAATGTAGCCGACATCTTCATTGAGCTTCGTCATTTAAAGACAGAGTTGAATAAAGTAAGAGTTGGCTTGAGTGACTGCGCTGAAGTCCAGGTCACTCTTTGTCTTTTATCTGCTCACTTGTTTATGGAGTGAGACGCCACTGTCTCAGCATTACAGATGTGTGCTCTGAAAAGATATCGGGCATCCAGCAAAGTCTATCAGCCTGACGTCCCGTGTCTGAGTGAGGAACGGCAGTATTTCTTCATCCCTGTCATCCGCAGGTGCATTGATGAATGAACGTACCTTTGCTCTCCTGTTTTGTCAGACACACTGGCACGCCGTGGGAGATTAGAGGAGAATGCTGTGTAACTTCCTTGAATAAATATTTATGGTTTCTCATTTTTTAACACTGACAAAGGACAGAGGGAATTTGGGACAGGCGGTAATAATGGCGCACAGAAGATGTTGACTCAGGTGTTGTGTTTTCACTGTTAAGAACCGTTAATTGCTCATTTACATTAAACTTTAAAATGTAATGAGTAGACCTTCTTTGAGATGGAATTTTGTGCTGGAATGTGAGCCTGGTGTCTTTGTTTTACTTTGCACTAAAAACATTTCGAAAATGCACCAGATTTGAATGCTTGGTGTATTTCTTTATGAAGTTGGGTACTCTAGTTTTTAACTTATGCAATGAAAATATATGACCATGTACCAGCCATTGTTGTGTAGTAATATTTAGCATCAGAATCAGAATCAGAAAGAGCTTTATTGCCAGGTATGTTCACACATACGAGGAATTTGTTTTCGTGACAGAGCTTCAACAGTACAACAGAATTACAGAGAGAGCACAAAAAACAGATAATAAATATATTTAAAAAATAGAAATAAGTGTTTAATGCAAATATGCAAATTGACAAGTGTATGTACAGGCATATTACTATATACAGTGTTATATGTGCAGCTGTTATGTGCAAATTGGCATGTAAAGATTGTTGTTAAATAAGTGTATGTGTGTGTAAGAGTGTATCGCAAGTAGTGATGTTGGTTCAGCGATTATTATCATCAAGTGTTCATGAGATGGATTGCCTGAGGGAAGAAACGGTTTCTGTGTCGGGCTGTTCTGGTGCGCAGTGCTCTGTAGCGTCGCCCAGAAGGTAACAGTTCAAAGAGGCAGTGTGCTGGGTGTGAGGGGTCCAGAGTGATTTTGGCAGCCCTTCTGCTCGCTCTGGATTAGTACAATTCTTGGAGAGTAGGGAGGATTGTACCAATGATTCGCTCTGCAGTCCGATCTATTCGATGTAGTCTTCGAAGGTCAGATTTGGTAGCTGAGTTAAACCAGACAGTTATTGAAGTGCAGATGACTGATTCAATGATGGAGGTGTAGAACCGTTTCAGCAGCTCCTTTGTGAGGTTGATCTTCCCTAGCTGACGAAGAAAGTACAGCCAAAATTTATTTGCTATTTGTGTATTGTATTGATATTTTAAAAACAGGAGCGTTTGCTTTTGCTGGTAAACACCTTTGAATTACCATTGGTCATAAAATTACATAATAAAGGTTTCCCACAAGTCATGGAATTTCTGGAATATCTTGGAGATTTAAAAGGGTCTGTTATTGCAGACATACCCATATTGTTTTATCCAAGTCATGGAATATGAAGGATTTTTTTTGGGGGGTGGAGAAGCCCCAAAGAAGCATACCACCCAGACTGTAGCATGCATGAAGCATGGAGGTGGATCAGTGATGGTTTGGGTTGCAAAATCATGGCATTCCCTTGACTCAATACACTACCTGACCATCCCAGTTATAAGAGCAATAAATAATAACTTGACTTCGAGTCTTGACTTGACCTTTTTATTTATTTATTTATTTTTTTACATTTCTTTAATTCTTTTTTTTTCTAATGATCATGTGGTGAACCGCTTCCCAATCATCACATATACTGGATAAGACCTATTGGAACCCGCATGCACCCAAGATTCTCACAGAAATTAGTCAAGTTTGGTGCAGAAAAAAATCATGGTTTGGGGTTAAATTTAGTATGGGGGCGTGCGAGAGATCTAAAGAGTGGATGGTAACATCAACAGCTGGAGGTATCGAGACATTTGTGCTGCCCATTACACTACAAACCACAGAAGATGGCAAATTCTTCAGCAGAATAGCACTCCTTCTTATACTTCAGCCTCCACATCAAAGTTCCTGAAAGAAGAACGCTTCTTTGGCATTCCAGATGACTTTATTAAGTTATTTGAGTCATTGCAGAGGTGTATAGATGCAGTCCTTATGGGAGTCGTACACAATATTAATTTTTTTTCCACTGCACCGTGACTTTATATTCTATACTGTACATTATTTCTGTTAAGTGACAAGACTTTAGTCTCAGCAAAGTCAGACTTTTCGGTCCTAATTAAATAATTAAAAATAAAATGGGCGCGTCACTGCCAAGGACTACCTAGCCATTCTGGAGGCCCATGTGCACCCAATGCTTTAAACATTGTATCCTGAAGGTGGTGCCGTATAATAGGATGATAATGCACCAATACACACAGCAAGACTGGTTACAGTGGTTTAATGAACATAACTGTGAACCTTTGCCATGGCCTGCACAGTAACCAGATCTAAATATTATCGAGCCACTTTGGGTTGTTTTGGAGGAGACAGTTTTCCTCCACCAGCATCATGTAGTGACATGGCAACTATTTAGCAAGAGAAATGGCTCAAAGTCCCTCTGGCCACTGTGCAGGACTTTTATCTGTCATTCCCAAGATTAATTGATGCTGTATTTGCTGCAAAATTAGTTTACATAATACTAATGAATTATTGTGTTCTAAAACCAGGCTTTCAGTTTCATTGTCCAACCACTTTATATTCATAGTCATTCACACTTATATTATTTGAGTTAATATCGTCAAACATTTAGACTATTGGTAATTTAAACATTTTAACTTCAGTGATCAAAACTGTATAAGTGCAGTGAACTTAAACCAGTTAAGTACTAACAACTAGATGGCTGCTCAAAGGGTTTGAGTATCCGATTGCGGTAACTGTTTTAAGTTAAGTAACTGAAATGAATACATTTAGTCAACTTAAGTGGTTTGTCACAATTGGTTTCCTCAAACCGTTTGAGTAGTTATACAGTTGTTTGAACTTCATTCATTATATTACTTGAACACAATCAGATTTGAAGATAAAGCAAAAACTAGGGGCTTCGTGAGTGAGTGAGGAGCAGTTTCAATCCCTCTTCTGGTGTATTTACTGTTTAAATATTCATATTAAATATTAAATTCATATTATATGTATATAAATATTCAAATTCTGAGTTATGAACGATTTGTGAATAGCATCAGAAATGCTGCAGTTGACAGTCAACTTCAAAATAATCCCCCGAGGAGGAGTTTTGGTCATTTCATTATTTCCTTCCTTAGCCAGTTTTTATTGTATATTATTTTCAGCTTTAATTTACTAGATTCATTTTACTGCTGGTTTTACGGCTTCCCCTCATTTAGTATTACCATCAAAGCAACAGTAATATACATGTTTGTTTTATACTCGGCGGTTCAAGGCAAGGCTGGTCTCCAAACGTGTGCTGAATCACCACCGCAGAATCAAATGACAGACGAGACAGCCAAAGATTCTTTGCTTTTCTGATGAGTTCATCACCTTTTCTACACAGAGCTACTTTTATATCACCACAAACATGCAATTATGCATCAGCAGTTGAGAAAGCAGCATTGGAAGGGGCTTTTAGAGCTGGTGTACCAGAGATTGCAGCACTCTCTTACCCTACTGCGTGATATTGTTACAGACTGTGACTCAAACTGGTACCATGACTTGCAATCAATAACATTAGTGCATTAGAGTGTACTGCTGCAGTGCGTTCCTTTTAATTTGTCCTAATGGCCTCATGCATTTAGCAAATTTCCATGTTTGACCATCTCTGCATGCTTTCCCCCTTCGCAACAGTAGCAACACACTGGCTTCTGTACCCATCTAAATAGTGATTATTTAAAAATGGCCAGTCTAAGTACTGCTGTAGAAGCTGCATGCTAATTATAGTCATCAGCAATAGCAAATTTAATTGCTTTGTATTTGGGTCGAGGGCCATTGGGCTTTTTTTGGTTATGTGTACACTTTTGGTAAGAAAGGAAATGTAATTGCTTCTGGAACAGTGTGGCTCATCGTTCATTAATTCATAATTGGTTGTTTGTTGATAACAAGACAATTTTGTTATTCTAGATGTGTAACTCGTCAGAAAAAAAGTCTTCGATGTTCACTTTTTTATTAGAAACTAGGAGTGTGACGAGACACCTACGAGAACGAGACAAGATTTTTACACTATTTGAAAGAAATCCTTATTGATTAAACATATCAATGGAATAGTCTTAGAATTGAACATTTTTGCTAATATATGAATGGAAAATAGATTTTAATAAAGCAATCTCTCCTGACAGGCTTTTCCCCTATAAAATTTCAGAGTATTTTTATTGCAGATCTTAATGATCGATTCGGATTTTCGCAGATTTTATTTATGAATTTTTTTGATGACCTGCTTACATTTATTATCTTTTAAAAGTGTCTCATATCTAGGGCCACATGGAATCTGTGTACGCAGAATTCTGCAGATTTCTGCAGATTTTTAGCCCGTCATTGATTCTGTTTATTTACTACTGTAAATGTGTGGAAATGTATATTTATTCAGATTTTAAATTAATTTCAGTAATAATAGTGACTAATATGAAAATATTCATGTGATTTATTTACAATACAGTTTGTAAAGTACTATTTTCTGTCTTTTAGTAGAGATTTTATATGAGAGACTTGCTTTGTTTACTAAATAAAATGGATCTAATTGGATTGGAAAGTTAAAAAGGTATTAGTTTTTATTTCATTTACTAAGCTTTTAGTTATGATACTCCCAAAATCATTCCGCATAAATCCGCAGGTTTTTAACAAAATACTCAGCAGAAGTAGCAAAAAATGTCTGTAGATTCCATCTGGCCCTACTCATATCCGATTGTCTGCATTTACAGTGCACACGGCAAAAGATGCAATGACCAGGGGAAAAAAAAAATAAAAATGACTGACTGACTGACAGCTGATAATAAAAAAGCGCTTTCTTCTCCATTCCTGTATTTATTCTGTTCGCATGGTTTCGTTTTTTATTTTATTTTTGACAAGCTTTTTTTGCTATAGTTTATGAAAAAATTTGGCCATTTTCTTTTAATCTAGGCCTTTTTTAACCAGTAGGCATCTTGCTGTAATGTCCGTGGCGTGATTTCTGCATGTGATGTAGCCTATGCAACAGTATTATTTTATATTGGTTACCTGGCGGATGTTGTGCTGTCTTTTTCTCTCGTGAACATGCTTAAATACTTGTGCTACATCACACATGTAAAAGCTTTTTTAGTCCCTGTGTGGAATTTGGTTACTTGAACAAGGAAAAAAAAACGTTTTCACGAACAGCGTAATCATGTTTGGTAATAAAAAAGGCGGGTGTGTTGAGTCTCCAGTAGTTCAGTATGTGTGTGCGCGCTTAGAGTTGTGTGTAGGTGCAGACAGGGAATGTGTCAAACAGCTGTGTGGACTGTCATACACAACGGTAGCCTAATAGTTGGATTGCTGTGTTTACACATCTGTACTGCACTTCAATTCATTCATCAGGGGTTGCAACAGAGGAATGAACCACCAACTTATCCAGCATATGTTTTACACAGTTGATACCCTTCCAGCTGCAACCCTGTACTGGGAAACACTGGCCAATTTAGCTTATTCAATTCACCTAAAGCACATGTCTTTGGACTGTGGGGGAAACCGGAGCGTCCGGAGGAAACCCATGTGAGCACGGGGAGAACATGCAAACTCCACACAGACATGCCAACTGACCCAGCTGGGACTAGAACCAGCAAATTTCTTGCTGTGAGGTGACAGTGCTAACCACTGATCCACTGTGTCGCCATTTGGCATTAAATGTCACGTAAAATAATATTTAAACTCACATTGGTTTTAAAGTCACTCGCATTTAACGATAAATAAAGCACATAATCAGTACCTGAGGTGAGCTTTGTCACAGTAGTATATTCTTTTGTTCTGCTGTGACATTGTGGAAAGAGAACTACAATGTGGCCAGTACCGATGGTTAGGACAAAAACTTCTGTTAATTCAATTCACCTTTATTTGTATAGCGCTTTTACAATGTAGATTGTGCCAAAGCAGCTACACATACAAGGTTATAGTAAATTGAAACAGTGTCAGTCCAGTTTTTGGTGTTGGAGTTCAGTTCAGTTCAGTTCAGTTCAGTGTTGGAGAGGCTGGAGAACTCGAGGCTCGCCTGTCCTTGGAGGGTCACAGGAATCAGTCTCATGCTTGCTACTGTGCCATGCAGCTGCTCAGGATACAGCGTGGTCCAGGATTATGGAACCTTGGGATCATCTCGTCGCGGGTCTTGGATCACATCCGTGGCGCTGCATAGTCTCGGGGGGCCTCGGGATGAGTATCCCCAAGTGGAAATAGAGAACAAAGAGATTAATTAGCGTAGCTGCTGCTCATAGTATATAAAAACGAGACGCATGGAGCACATTCATGCATCATACCACTATGTGATGTATTGAGTGTATGCTTTACTATAAAGATACATTTTTAATCTAGTTTTGAACTGCGAGAGCGGTCCTTTTAACATGGAAAAGATACTTTTTATTGCATTGCGGTGCCACGTTGGGTGTTGTTAGGACATGAACCTTATTAAAGTATTGCAGCGCCATATTGCATGTTGTCAGGACACGGACCTTATTGAAATCAAACAAGCAATAAACATGTAGCTCCATGTAGCTGGCATTTAAAGATCAAGTTCAAAAATCATTTCAAAGAAAAGTTTATGAATGATTGCACTCTGTTTTCCTCTCTGGATTGATGAAAAAACTATCTTTTGCAACTGTCAAGAGGCCAATCTCTTTTCCACTCCAGTCAATCATGTGTTCTGTGAATGGGTTTGTGATTGAAATGCACCAATCAAACGTGAATTCATAATGAAGAGGTATAGAGAACATGCAGCTGCTTTAAAAAAAAAAAAGAGGAAGAGAGAGCACTTTTAAAACTCATTTTCCCAAAGAAAAGCTGTTTGGCCTCTAGTTGAAATTGAAAAATGGCTAGTTTAATTGAAACACATGAGTCCAAAGGAAACTGCCAGTATAGACACACGCTGTCAGTCAGAACTCGGTTTGGTAATATCCGTGCTGTGCTTTTTTTTTCTTGGGTCAATACAGGAGGGAGGATATTGTTTATCAAAGCCAGCCATTCTGTGTCCACAAGCCTTTCGCCGCTTTATGAATTATCAAGCTGAAAAGGTCAGTCCGCCTCACTGTAATTAATTCTGTCTGATTTTATTTGGGAGTCTGCATTGGCGAATGTTCTTCATTAGTGGCATATGTCGTTATATAGTTTGGTTTCTCGTCTGGAATGGCAGGGGACAGGCCAATTTCATTTAAAAAGAATGTTTTCAGATCATTTCCTATTAAGATGTTGTTCGTTACAGATGCACCAGAAGAAATCTGGCTGGAAATTGGAACCTGCCTGATTTTGCTCTAAATGCACGATTGACAACAGGCCGTTTTATTTTTAGCTTTAAATATTTGTTCTACTGTAAACTTGATCACAAATTGCGTTGCAAAAATTTCAACACAGACTAATTGGAAATATGTGCTTCAGCCTACACTAGTGTGAAGCGGCAAAAACATCCTAAAGCATCTGTTTGACTGCAGTTTCAAGGGAAAATTATTGCTAGGGGGAGGTATGAGTCCAACTACTTTTGTTTCTTTTCACACTAATGAGTTTTTCAGGGAAATATTATTGACAAATAAAGGCACGACACCAAAAAAATACTACAACAATTTTATAAGCACCATCTACAGGCAGAGCTTTAAGTAGCATTTTATTCAGCTTGCCTATTGTTTTTGTTTGTACAGGTAAGTTTTATTTAGCATATCAAGACAAGCTAAAGTCAGTTCATTATGTTCATTAACTTAAATCACTACCTGCCAATAGCTTCTATTGTCTTATATGTGGAACTATGATAAAACAGATAAAAACTTTTGCTGCATCTGAAATCTCGAGTAGTTACTGGAGTAGGTACCTCATTTGAATTTGAATTTACGACATGACAATTAGAAAAATGCATTCTATATAGTATGAATGGAACTCAGACGCAACACATCCACCAATTGTCATTATCACCTAACCTATCTGGATCAGTTGCGTCGCTTCATTCCCGTTCATCGAAGGGTCTCAACAAAAGTAGTCGGTCATCCAAGTACTTCTCGCATACTGTTTTTACAATACTATGAATTGAGACATGCTGCTCGACTCACATACTATATAGTATTTAATGTGCTATATAGAATGGAAGGATACGATTTTGGATGTAGCCACTGTTCATTGTACTTAAATATAGGCATGGGACGATAACCGTTTTCAAGGTATACCGCGGTTTGGAAATGTCAAGGTTTTAAAACCGTCAACATTTTTTGCGATACCGTTCCTAAGGTGTGTGTAAGATTCTTTATTTACATTTTTTTTAAAAGGACAACAGTATTTCCAGCAGAAAAGATCAAAATGCCACTTAAAATTATATACAAATCTATGTCTTTGAAACTATCGAAGACAGCAGAAGTCAATGATTCATTTGAATTATTTAGCCTGACATGTTTGTAGTTCTGAAATATTATGAATGTTTCTCAAAACTAAATATTTTGTTTTCAAAAGGGAAAAAAGTTGTTTTGCCAGAAATTTAAAAATCATATATTTTAAAGCAGTAATCACAATATCGTAAAACCGTGAAACCGTGATATTTTTGTCCAAGGTTATCATACCGTCAGAATCTTATACCGGCCCATGCCTACTCAAATATATACATTTTGTATGCATGTATAAATATATATTTTTTGTTTCTTTAAAATAACAACAACTAAATGACTAACAAATATTAATTTGAAAATCAGTTGTTGATTTGGAATTGTTCACTGGAGTTGGCCAGTCAGGTAAATGCACAAGGATTTTTAATTTTCGTCAAGAACTGTCATGCCATTGCAAAATAGGAGCGTTTAAGATCAGGGCTTCGTTCTTCATACTTTGCTTAAATGGTTTAACAGATCCTGGATGTTTTGATCTTGATAACTGATCTCTGTCTAATTTGGTTCTTCAAACAAGTTCACGAATCAGATTCAAATGTCTGGATGACCTGATCTGAGATCACTGCGTCTGTTGAGAAGGACAGATCTATCGATCCTCGAAATCATGATCAGCAATGCAAAGATTGGCTGATGGCACAGAAGCGTACTGACATCATCTGATTAATATTAAATTAAGATAAAATTAGATAAAATCCGCAGTAAACAGTTTGTTAATTATGATACGCAATAACTTTACACATTTGTTGTGCTGCAGGCTTTACACTTTCATGTGTCAAGAGTATTTAGCAGTTTTAGTTTTTCTTTTAAGATCAGATTTTCCTTATTATAGTAGCAGTGGCCTATTCAAGCTTCTTAATCAGCGTAAGACATTAAAATTAATTTTGCATCAAAAAGCATTTTGATATTGGTAAAGGTGTCAGCAACTTTAGCGAAGCATCAAATCACCGTCATATTAGCTGTCAAAACATGTGCATGACTGCATACATTATTATTCCTTTATAAAAAACAAAAAAACAGTGGAATATTGTGCATGTCTATTATCATACAGAAATTGCACTAAAGCTGGGTCGGTACCTTAAACTAGTACATGTTTATATCTAAAAAGTCCATATTAATAAATGTTCTCTTTGATCCCCTTGGGGAGAACCACCCCGTTTTTGTATTTTTACTTCGGAGTGCAGATAGCATGTTCTATTTATATATATTTTTCATACCTATATGTATAAAAACATAAATACTATTCATTCATTCATTCTCTTTTCGGCTTAGTCCCTTTATTAATCCGGGGTCGCCACAGCGGAATGAACCGCCAACTTATCCGGCATTTGTTTTACGCAGCGGATGCCCTTCCAGCCACAACCCATCTCTGGGAAACACATCCATACATTCTCATTCACACACATACACTATGGACAATTTAGCCTACCCAATTCACCTGTACCGCATGTCTTTGGACTGTGGGGGAAACCGGAGCACCCGGAGGAAACCCACGCAACCACGGGGAGAACATGCAAACTCCACACAGAAATGCCAACTGGCCCAACCGGGACCTGCCCCAACCGGGGATCGAACCAGCGACCTTCTTGCTGTGAGGCGAACGTGCTACTCACGCGCCACCATGGCGCCCCTATAAATACTATTCATTATTTTTTATTAAATTTTATTAATTGTTATGAATTATAAATGTGTATCTTTTTTTTTTTATTTGACTATTTCCCCAGGTGTATATAACCTAGAGGTTACTACTTTAAAAAATAATATCAGCATTCGGTACATACCTTTAGTCTAACCTTTGGTTGAAACGACCTGATCTAATCCTGTTTATATAGAATGAGCAGGTTTGAGCTTCGAGAACTGTTGCTATGATGACAACAACTCTCAGATAACTTTTGAAGAACGAAACGACCCTGGATATTGACAAATTGTCAGTAACCAAATCCAGCTAACTGAATAATCTACGTACGAAGAACGGACCCTGGGTTTCTTTAAAAATGAGTGATCTTCCCTGCATGATTGATATAAATATAAAGTGGGTATCCAGCGCTATCTTATGAGAATTCCTAACTTTTTGATTTAGTGGCTAATTCGTAAGAAATTATCTTATTGGTACAATTTAGTACGATTTGCTTCTTCCTAATGACTGTTTAGAAGTGGACGAATGAGAGAATGGTTTAGAGCAGTGGTTCTCAAGCTTTTTTCTCCAAGTACCACCTCATAAAAAAATGGTCTCTCCAAGTACCACCATAATAACCGGTATTAAGGTACAGTAGTATAGTAGGCCTAATTAAGTAGCTACAGTACTGCACTGCACAGTTCAAAAACAAGGCAGATTATTCTTCTAATTAAGAATATTCATTATTGTCAGCCACTTAAAAAAAGGTTTAGCCTATTAAAATCCATTTAAGGGTTAAAAGTGTGTTCATTTTTTTAATTATTCAGAGATTGCTCCGCGTACCACTAGAAGGAAGCTTGTGTACCACTACTGGTACGTGTACCACAGATTGAGAACCACTGGTTTAGAGAATGAGAGTTTAGGAGTGGGGTTTGCTGCCATACCTCTGTTTAAAACTTGTACATTTTTGTTGAGCACTATATTTTAATATTACGAATAGTACGAATAATATATTTGACTTATATTTTAATCACATTTAAGCAATGATGCTGTTAAAGAAACCTTATAAAATTGAAACCTTTCATCATATAGCTTATTTGCTTGTGAAAAATCCTCGAGCAGGGCGCCACGGTGGCCTAGTGGTTAGCACGTTCGCCTCACACCAAGAAGGTCGCTGGTTCGAGCCCCGGCTGGGTCAGTTGGCATTTCTGTGTGGAGTTTGCATGTTCTCCTCGTGGTTGCGTGGGTTTCCTCCGGGTGTTCCGGTTTCCCCCACAGTCCATAGACATGTGGCATAGGTGAATTGAGTAGGCTAAATTGTCCGTATAGTGTATGAGTGTGAATGTGTGTGTGTGTGTGGATGTTTCCCAGGGATGGGTTGTGGCTGGAAGGGCATCCGCTGCGAAAAAATATGCTGGATAAGTTGGCGGTTGATTCCGCTGTGGCGACCCCGGATTGATAAGGGGACTAAGCTGAAAAGAAAATGAATGAATGAAAAATCCTCGAGCAGACTTAACCATGAAAAGTAAAGATGGTGCATCACTTTTGATCGTTCTTTGGCTTTGAGGACAGACGTGAAATTATTATTATTTTTTTCTCTAATTAGCACATGCAGAAGCTGTTGTTCTCATCTTCAACCTGGCAGTTTCCTTGGCTGCATCAGTGGTGCTAGCGAGCGTCGCTTGGAGAATTAATGCATGATTATATTTAGTTGTACTGTTTTAATTCTGCTCTGACGCTCTTTTAAAGTGTTTGATCTTTATTACGGGAATTACCACTTACAAGAAACTAAGGGCAGATTTTTATTTTTTTTTCACTTTGCCTACAGCATCTGTTTTTGTCTTTGTTATTGTTGGGTTATTAATGCAGTCCATTTGCTTGCCAACTCTCAGGGGAGCTTTGATACTTAAACACTCTTCAAATTGCTCCTCCATATTTTATTATGTAAAATTTCATCACTGCACTTCGCTACTAAAGACACTAAAGGCGAGTGAGTTATAGCTGCAGGTGAAGCACCAGCTGGACTCAAACTGACTCCATTTCTTTTTTGGCAGTATATCATTAAATAAAGGATGTCTGGAAAAGAGCTGAAACTCAATTGTTCTCATTTTATTGTTTTTATTATCAATTCTGTTAATATTGATCATGATGAGATAATAACTAAATATTGAATAATTATTCATTCATTCATTTTTCTTCAGCTTAATCCCTTTATTCATCAAGGGTCACCACAGTGGAATGAACCGCCAACTTAGCCAGCGTATGTTTTACACAGTGGATGCCCTTCCAGCTTCAACCTGGAAACATCCATACACACCCATTCATACACATACACTACTTCCGATTTAGTTTATTCAATTCACCTATAGTGCTGGTCTTTGGACTGTGGGGGAAACCAGAGCACCCTGAGGAACACGGGGAGAACATGCAAGCTCCATTCAGAAATGCCAACTGACTCTGCCGGGACTCGATCTTGTGACCTTCTTGCTGTCAGGCAATAGTGTTAACCATTGAACCACCGTGTCGCATAATGAATAATTAATATATTATTAATAGTGCTGGGCAAAGATTACTCCTGATTAATCACATCCAAAATAAAGGTTTGTATTTACGTAATATATGTGTGTTCACTGTGTATATTTACACATATGTTATTAAAATATAATATATTATATTATATATAATATTGCATATAAAATGTATTAAAGCTAAGGAAATAATAATAATAATAATAATAATAATAATAATAATAATAATAATAATAAATTATATTTACAATAGGGCGCCACGGTGGTGTGGTGAGTAGCATGTTCACCTCAAAGCAAGAAGGTCGCTGGTTCGAGCCTCGGCTGGGTCAGTTGGCATTTCTGTGTGGAGTTTGCATGTTCTCCCCGTGGTTGCGTGGGTTTCCTCCAGGTGCTCCGGTTTCCCCCACAAGTCCAAAGACATGTGGTACAGGTGAATTGGGTAAGCTAAATTGTCCATAGTGTATGTGTGTGAATGAGTGTGTATGGATGTTTCCCAGTGATGGGTTACAGCTAGAAGGGCATCCGCTGCGTAAAAGATGCTGGATAAGTTGGCGGTTCATTCCGCTGTGACGACCCCGGATTAATAAAGGGACTAAGCCGAAAAGAAAATGAATGAATGAATGAATGAATGATATTTACAATAAATTATAATAACAATACAATATTATTATTAATATTAATATGAATTATAACTTACCTAGGGTGTATGGATGTATCCCAGCAGAAGGTTGCGGCTGGAAGGGCATTCACTGTGTACAATCAACATAGGCTCATTGTGAAAACGTAGCCCTATATACATTTCCGGGGAGATTGCGAATAATGTAGCCTGAAGCATGTATAGCATGTATTTCGTCTTTAAAATTAATGCTTCAGGGCGGTATGATGCTGTTTCTTTTCGCGCTACCAGCTGACCGCTTACCTCCGTATAGATGGCTTTCCTGCTGTGACCAGTTTGTTCAGCAGCTTGCCATATACGTCGGCAGACTTGAGATGCAGAGAGGAGTTGACTTTGACAACGGGGTCCAAGTCCAGTGAAGAGCGGTTCCAGAAAGCAGGGAAGACAAAAACAGAAGCCAAACAATGAAACAAACAAGTAAATAATCGGCTGAGAATGTGGTGAAATTTGAAAACGTGGTAAAAATCAGGTGAAAGCTTTTCTTTGTCTGGATTGCTTGGGTTGGGTTTAGGGAAGTTGGTGGATGGGTCAATCGGTGCTTTTGAAAACACTATTAGTTGGGTTTAGGGCATACCTGCCAACATTAGGTTTTGAAATTTCAGGAGATTATCAACGGGGGTGGGGGGTGGGTGATTTCACGTGCTGAGTAATGTCGTTTTTCCCACCGTGTCCGAGTCCAACATTAAAATCAATCTGACACACCTTGCAGAAAGCGTGGGCGTCGTCAAGGTGGCTTCTAGACAAAAACTTGTATTTTTCCATCCAGCTGTTGGTAAATTTACATATATTTTTTTCTTTGCCGAAGTACAACCTGACTCTTTTCCTTCCATCATGTGTACTACTACTGACGCAGCTGCTTGTTGCTACTGCCACCGTTCAAGTCCCGCATCAACCTCCTGCGCAGAAATCAACAACGCACCTGAGTTATAACGCATGTTGCCAGATTGAGGTAAAATATGTTACAAGATTTGAATATTGCATCAATTGTGAGAGGTAATGAACTTCATTCAAGATCTGGCAACTTGACAAACATGAACAAAAGTGCTTTTTTTTTAACTGCATTGGGACGTACGAATTACGGGAGTTTCCTGGGAGAAATAACAAACCGGGAGGGTGGCGGGAGATGGATGTGAAATACGGGAGACGCCCGGGAAAAACGGGAGTGTTGGCAGGTATGGTTTAGGGAAGGAGGAGGGTGGATCAGTCGGTAAGTCAGTCAGTCCGTCGACAGCAGCCTCTAGTGGATTATGTGAGAACAGCAAGCATAAACGGCACTCGCTAGAGAAATTTGAGATCTCAAAAAGTGCACACTGCGGCCTCTAGTGGATTTGTGAAAACAAAAGCCACAAAAAAGTACCTCCTGGGACATTTTTGGCACTCTACAGAAATTTTTATAGCGGTTCGTTTTCAGAATGAGCGTGGGTTTCGTAAAACATATGCGGGAAAATTGGCGGTTCATTTCACTGTGGCGACCCCTGATAAATAAGAGTCTAAGCTGAAGGAAAATGAATGAATGAAAGAATTAATAAGCTATAACTTACAATAATATTCATAATAACAGATGTTTTATGTAAGTATTTTTGTTATTGCTACTGCTAATTATAGTTTGGATGTATTTACAGTAGTAAAACTGTGCATAATAACATGCAACTAACCCTAAACAAATAGTAACTATGTTGTTAATTACTCTTATTTAGCACTTAAAAGTTTAAATAGGTGGGCGACACGGTGGCGTAGTGAGTAGGGTTCGCCTCACAGCAAGAAGGTCGCTGGTTCGAGCCTCGGCTGGGTCAGTTGGCATTTCTGTGTGGAGTTTGCATGTTCTCCCCGTGGTTGCGTTTCCTCCGGGTGCTCCGGTTTCCCCCACAGTCCAAAGATATGCGGTACAGGTGAATTGGGTAAGCTAAATTGTCTGTAGTGTATGTGTGTGAATGAGAATGTATGGATGTTTCCCAGTGATGGGTTGTTGCTGGAAGGGCATCCGCTGCGTAAAACAAATGCTGGATAAGTTGGCAGATCATTCCGCTGTGCTGACCCCAGATTAATAAAAGGACTAAGCTGACATGAAAATTAATGAATGATTGAAAGTTTAATTAGATATTATCAAGCAAACCGTCAAACTTTTATATTATTATTTAGTCAAGTTATGAAATTATGATCCAGACTTTTTTTTAAGTTATTTATTTTTTACATTCATTTCTAAAGGGAAAAGACACACACGTTTCTGCTATTATTTTGTCAACACATTCATTCAGTTTATTCTTACAGCTGAAATGAATCAGATTAAGTGCTGATTTAGTTCTGTTAACAGTTGTTGTCTTTTCCCTCCTCATTTATCTTCTCCTGCATAATTTTCTGCAGGTTGATTATGTCTGTTGCTTCATTTCGAGAGCGATTACGGCTGTTAACCGCTATGTTCCTATGGAAACAATGTATTGGCAAAGGACCAACTACAGTCTTCTTCCTAATCGAACTGTGTTACAAATTGCGAAACTGTTATCTTTTCCGTTGCTCTTGTTAAACCTTTCGTATCTACCAGGGCACGGTGGTTTGACCTTCTCCCTCGTCTAAACCCAACGCTTTCGATTCTAAACAGCCTGCAAGCTGTTCAACAGACCAGATCCAAATGATTCGCCTGTGTGATTATGTCAAAGCATGACCTTTTTTTTTCGGATTGGCTTTGACCTTTCTGAATGTCCACAGACGATCGGGGAGGGTTTTAAAACCAGGCACCTCAATCACGCGTCAGAAAGGCTTGCTCTTCCCTGAGAGTTTCACACCCAATACCTGATCCAACACTGCGGAGGTCACGGCGCTAATGGTGCGAGGGGCGAGCTGTGTTTGCCACAGCCTGCGGCGCTCCAGAGAGGCCGGAGATTTGAAACAATCTGCTGCCTCCTGTCTGCTGAGACACTGGCATAAGTGAGGGGGCAGGAAGTGTATGCTAATCATGCCTTATCCTCTTTATTTTTAGAGCTGATCTCCTCTGAGTGCTCTCGCTCGCTCCTGATCTGTTTCGATGAGGAACCTGATGAGTCACAGGAAGGCGAGTGAATGTTAACCTGGCAGGAATCTACTCTAGGCATAATCTGGTGTGGTGGCTAGGAAATTTTGTTGAAATATGGACAAAGGTAACAGCTGGGCTAAAATTAAGATTATTAAGAAATTATGGTTGTTTAAATATGGACAAACTCAACCGTTGCGTTTCATTATAAAATGACTTTAAATCAAAATTTGAACCCAGTGGTTGGTAAAATATGGACAAACTCAGCCGTTGCGTTTCATTATAAAATGACTTTAAATCAAATTTTTAACCCAGTGGTTGTTTAAATGTGGACAAACTCAACAGTTGCATTTCTTTTTAAAATGATTTTAAGTAACAATTTTTAAGCCAGTTGTTGGTTAAATGTGGACAAACTCAACCGTTGCTTTTCATTTTAAAATGACTTTGAATCAAATTTGTAACCCAGTGGTTGTTTAAATATGGACAAACCCAACGATTGCGTTTCATTTTAAAATAATTTTAAATAACATTTTTAACCCAGTGGTTGGCTAAATATGGACAATCTCAACCGTTGCGTTTCATTTTAAATTGACTTTGAATCAAATTTTTAACCCAATGGTTGTTTTAAATATGGACAAACTCAACCATTGCGTTTCATTTAAAAATATTTTAAATAACATTTTTAACCCAGTGGTTGGTTAAATATTGTCAATCTCAACCATTGCATTTCATTTTACGATGACTTTAGATTAAAAAAAATGAAAAATTAACCCAATGGTTGGATAAATATGGACAAACCCAACCATTTTATTTAATTTTAAAATTGCTTTAAATAAAATTTTTAACCCAATTGTTGGTTAAATATGGACAAACCCAACCACTGTGTTTCATTTTTAAAATGACTTTAGATTAAAACATTTTTAACCCAATGGTTGTTTAATATTTAACAATAATCATTGTGTTTCATTTACAAATTATTTGAAATATTGGTTGGGTTTGGTTGGAAACCCAATGGTTGGGTTTGTTCATTTTTGACCCACATTTTAGAATGTACATGAGCAAATCGATGCAAATGTCAAGTTTTCACAATTTTTTTTTGTGGCTTTGTATTTTACAGTGCCGTAAAAATACTCAAGCATGTCTCGGTTAATGTTTTGAAGCCATTATATTTGATTTACCTAAGTCACACATTTTTATACCAATTTTACATACCAAAGTCAAACCAATTTCACATCTGTCATATTCATAACGGAGAGATGTTACATCCATAGCAGCTTTTTTCTCATAAATGAACAGATGTAAAATAAAATCAATCATGTTTGTTCTATCGGGAGCCAACTCTCATCCTTCTTATTAGCATTATTTCTATTAGCATTATAGAGTATTTTGTATACTGTAAATTGCTAACTTTTTTCGTTGCATAGTGCATGTTTATTTTCCTCATTTAAAATCTAAAAAATGTTTACAGATTGGTTTCTGATCCCCTAATTCTGAGGTTAGTTGTTTTGGAAAATATAAACAGATGTTTAAATATGGAGTTATATATACATATACTTTTTCTGTTAATTTGTGTTTTAAGTTTTTATTGCAAATGTCACATCCATGGGTGACACGGTGGCTCAGTGGTTAGCACTGTTGCCTTACAGCAAGAAGGCTCGTGTCTCGGCTGGGTCAGTTGGCATTTCTGCATGGAGTTTACATGTTCTCCCTGTGTTGGTGTGGGTTTTCTCCGGGTGCCCCCGGTTTCCCCCACAGTCCAAAGACATGCGCTATAGGTGAATTGAATAAACTAAATTGGCCATAGTGTATGAGAGTGTGTGTATGGATGTTTCTCAGTGCTGGATTGCAGCTGAAAGCTTTGTAAAACATATGCTGGATAAGTTGGTGGTTCATTCCACTGTGGCGACCCCTCATGAATAAAGGGAGTAAGCTGAAGGAAAATGAATGTCACATCCATAGTGCTGTACCTCCTCATATGAGATGCGTTTCCTCTAAAGGACAAAGACTGGCTGTGTTCAAAAGCTGACTTGTTGTCTAACTGGCCTGTTAGGCAGTGACTCTGGAGGCAGCATTTGTTTGTGAAGGCTAGGCATGGACCAGTATAAGATTCTGACTGTATGATAACCTTGGATAGAAATATCACGGTTTTACGGTTTAACGGTATTCTTTTTACATGTCTGGGTAAAAAAAAACAAAAAACTTTTTTTTTTCTCTTTTGAACACAAAATATTTTATTTTGAGAAACATTTATGATTTTTTAGAACAGTAAACATGTCAGGCTAAATAATTCAAGTGAATTGTTGACTTCTGCTGTCTTCGATAGTTTCATAAAGCTGCATTTTTGGATATCTTTTCAGCTGGAGATACTGCTGTCCTTAAAAGAACATAAATAAAGAAAACTTGCACATACCTTAGGAACGGTAGAGCAGAAAATTTTGACTATATTAAAACCTTAACTTTTCCAAACCATGGTATACCTTGAAAACGGTTATCGTCCCATGCCCAGTGAAGGCACCTGTGTAAAGCAGACTTTTGAGAAAGCATAATGATTTAACCATGTTAAACAAAAAAAAAAGAGAGAGATGTTTTTTGTTTTACAAGAACGCTTTCTTTGTCATTTCATACGACTTTATTTTTAAGTTATTTGAGTCATTGCAGAGATGTCTGGATGCAGTCCTCCAAGCTCATGGGAGTCATACACAATATTAATTCTTTTTCCACTGCACTGACTTTATATTGTATACTCTACATTATTTCTGTTTAGTGAAGTCTAAGCAAATTCAGACCTTACTGTCCTAATTAGGTAATTAAAAATCAAGGCATGATCATATTTTATTTTGGTAAAATAAGCGTAATCTAGAGGCCTTTGCCTTTCATACAAGCCACTTCTCAAACCATATGATCAGCTAGAAGTCAAGTTATTATTTGTTGCTCCTAAAACTTGGAAAGGCAACAAGATTTTGTCAGGCAGTGTATGTCGGAATAGTTGTCAGTTCGTTCAGCTGTGGCGACCCCTGATAAATAAGGGACTAAGTCAAATAAATGAATGAATAATAGGAGTGAATATGTCCATATTTGACCCACATTTGGGTTAAAACACCCCAACACTTTTATTCTATGCAGAGTTTTCCTCCAGAAGACAAGCACTGATTTCTTGTGTCCTCTGCGAAAGGCTAAAACGTCAATTGTTAGTGCAGTAAGTAAAGTGTCTCTAATGTAGTGTTAGGATGTCTTTTGTTCTTACATGATTCAATTAAACAATATTAAGTTACTTTGCACTAACCAGGTCTTACTGCTGAGTTGCTACAGGCATAAATGTGCCTCTGCGCATTTGATCTCTTTCAATGTTCTCTCATATTGCTTTTTCTTTTTATAGCCCGCTTAATATATAGCAGTGACATTAAATGTCATTTTTATGAAGACGATCATCGCTTAGGCTTCACATCTGTGACAGAGGTGTCAGATTTAAGAATGCTGTATAGTTGTATAATCCACTCACTGTAATCTTGTTAAAGCTGGCACAGTGTTTGAGCTGTAGGCAAATGTGTTCGCTGTGTGACACTTTCTCTTGAAGTGATTGTCCTGCATTGAATTAACAATAACCACTAATCCAGATTGGATGCAATTTATATTACACCTAGTATTAAGGCTGTGCTCACATTTGGCAGGTTTGGTTAGATTATAATGAACTCTGGTGCATTGCACTGTTAGTTACTCTATTAAAAATGTAGGGTCGCATTGCTTTATGTCATCCTAACGCAAATCGATTAGTTAACTTAATGGTTTTTACAATTTTAAGTTGCCTGAATTTAAAATATTTAAGTCGTCCCCAAAAAAATCCTCAAGAATTTAGTTTTTTCAGCTTCAATAAATTTAAAAATGAATTTACCAAGCGGCAAAAATATTTTTTGAGTGTGTTAGAGGTGCATATAATGAAAATTCTGGGCCAAAACTGAAACCAAACATTCTGGGCGCACTTGGTTGAAAACAATAACTGTCACAGTTGTAGGGTGGGGAATGGAGCGAGGACTCAATTGCAGTAAAATTATGGGTTTTATTGACTATAAAACAAAACAATAGGCAACAAAAACCACCCGAGGGGGATAACATTAACTAACAAACAAACAAACCAACAAACAAACTTGACTGATAAGGCTGTTGGGGATCAGAGTTTGACAAGACAGATTTGGAAATTACAGGATTAGACCGCAAACATGAGGAAACTCATTCATTCATTTTCTTGTCTGCTTAATCAACCACTTTATGAGCCACCAACTTATTCAGCATTTGTTTTACATAGCGGATGCCCTTCCAACTGCAACCCATCACTGGGAAACACCCAAATAATCTGATTCACACATATACATTACGGACAATTTAGCTTACCCAATTCACCTGTACCACGTCTTTGGACTTGTGGGGGAAACCGGAGCACCCGGAGGAAACCCACAGGGATAACATGCAAACTCCCCACAGAAATGCCAACTGACCCAGCTGAGGCTCGAAACAGCAACCTTCTTGCTGTGAGGTGACATCACTACCCACTGCGCTACTACAGTACGTCACCACATGAGGAAACTATAAAGATATAAATAATTAATAATATAAAAATAAATAATGAAATAAATAACTATAAATAATTAACTAACAGACTTGTGAACAGGATTAACTAATAATGGGTGGGACTAGACAATAGACAGGAGAGCACATGACGCAATGAAACAACACAAGCCATGTGCTCTCTTAAAACTAGACTAGAACACGCAGCCAATGCACTAAAGCAGCACTAAAGCATGTGGCGCATGTAAACATGAACCACGTGCTAAACATTAAACCATCAGAAGACTGAAAGCAAGACACGAGCAAACGATAAATGAAAATACTTACTGTGCACTCACACATGCGACACGCATGTTCCAATCTCAGCGCCAACCAAAACCGAAACCAACTAGACCGAGATGCTGAGAATAGAACAGCATGCCGCAAACAAAACACACACCAGGACGAGAGTGTGCATCCCGAGCACGTCTGCACACACGCATGCATGGCCTGAGTGTGGCCAAGGTGGCGCTCATACAAAGATGAAGACAAAGTCGAAAACTCAAGCCTAGCACCACATACTAGACAAGACAGGACTAGTGTCTGGAGTCTGCCACCAAAACAAGAATTAACAAGATCGAAGTGGCAGAATCCTGACAATAACTAAAACTGCTTTGTAATAATTATTTATTTTACTAAATCAAATAAAATATTTTTGCAAGACTTTTTAAATGGATCTCAATACTATTATACTGATAAAAAAAAAAAAAACCCACAAACATTTTATTGACAGTAAAATCAAGAGGTGTCATTTTACCAACGTTGCCGTGATGGCTCAGTAGCGTTATATTTCTTTTAGCAAATATTTTTAGCCAAAAAAATAAAATGACATTTTCGTATGATAATTTTCAGCACCCGAACAATCGGTTCATCCCAATTCATTGATTTATTTTCCTTCGTATTAAGGCTGACTCGCACTGTGCGTTTTTAAAAAAAAATTTTTTTATCCTGAATGATTGTGGCATGTCAGACTGCACGAACATGGCTCCCATGTCACACGATAAGATCTCAGCTGTCATAAAGTCAGACTGAACAACAATGAAGACGCGCCAAATACGAAAGAAAACACCCCGAAGCTGGACGTCATCCACCCGTGATACTTTCACTATCCCGTAATCTGAAATGATTCCTCACACCAAATGTAAACAAACTGTAGCAATTAATTTTACACACAGCATGCCTCAATAATAAAACCAGGAAAAAAAAACTCTTATTTGACTTTTCCTCGTGGTTATTTGAATTGTCGCATGGATTGCGTCATCAAATACTGCGCTCCTATTGGTTCTTGGATTGACACTCATCGCAGCTGTTGTCACACTGCAGGAAAATGTCTGAAATCTTCTGACACTGCAAGAACTTCATCAGGAGAAAAATCTGATCGCAACAGGCATTAAGCGGCTGTCTGTGAACATTTCAAACGCACAATCAATGACCACAGATTTTAGCCCAGGATTTCAGGATTCTTTTAGGATTTCCCAAATTTGTGAAACAGTGTGAGCAGGGCTTTAGTCTCTATTTCAGAGGTCACCACAGCGGAATGAACCACCAACTATTCCAGCATATGTTTTTATGCAGTGGATGCCCTTCCAGCCGCAACCCTGTACTGGGAAACCCCCATACACACACAATTAACCTCAAGCGCATGTCTTTGAAATGAGAAAACCCACACCAACACAGGGAGAACATGCAAACTCCACATAGAACTGACCCCAGCCGGGACTCAAACCAGAAACCTTCTTGCTGTGAGGCGACAGTGCTAACCACTGAGCCACCATGCCACCCCAGTGCATCCCTAATAATTATATTTGTGTCCACTCGAGCTAACAATTTCGGAAATAGATTTTGACAAAATTTGAACACACGAGGCACATTTGAATGTGTGAACACCGTGTGAGTACAGGGCTTTATTCCTATCTCAAATAATCATTGCACCAGCAGCAGGGTCAGGTAATCTGAACAATTGTCAAAATCTTGAAAGGATCATTAAGACTGGAATAGCTATCAGTCGTATCTATTTAACCAATGTTTGATGCTAACAATCCGATTCAGAAACAGTTGGTAAGTGTACCTAATGAATATTTATAAGGACAGAATTCATTAAGTAAGCCTTGGCAAACATCATTGACACTATAATACACGATTGACCGTCCACAACATTGTTCCCATTCCAGCTGTCAGATAAAATTGACAGCGTCTCCACACTAAACCGGGACAGTGAGAGGCTCCTCTCCAAGATAATCAAGTCCCAATCACAATTATTCCAGTAAGTTCAATATCCATTACATTTCCTCATCTGTTATTATTGCCTTGCCTCTTCGAGCAGATCTGATTTTGCATCTAACAGTTTACTGAAGCTTCGTTTTATGTTTCACGGCCTGACATCCTCAATTCTTGATCTGAATTTAAATGCAAATGACTCTCGCAAATGACACGTTTCCCCATCGGAGTTGGTTTTATCGGAGGATTGACACCAGGGCGTCTGATGCTTAAAGCTGTAATGGATGGCAAAAAACGTCTGTGGAAAAGCACTACCTTCAGTAATGCCTCAATATTTGTTCACAGCAGGTATGTTTTGATGTTCGAAAGTCTGGCTTGTTCCCATCCTGCATTCCCCGTGCTCCCATCACATCAGTTTTTGATGGAGCATCAACATCAAAAGTTATCTCCCAAAAACAGGCCGTCAGCAGCATATCCAATGTCTTTCTTACACGTTAGTACTCTACACAGAGTCTTGACAGAGCTTGTTTGCAGACCAAATGTAGACTTAAGCTTTCCTTGTGTCTGTTTGCGCATGCTAGTTGGCTTTTGACACTAGAGGACACGTACGGGTGATTTAGCATGAGTCTTTGTTTTTGCATCAGTGGGATTGAGCCTTTAGTACCGCATCCAAAGAGAAATATGCTGCATCACAATTGACCTACTTATACTGCGTCCTGAAAGTGTGTACACTGTTTAAAAAAAAAAAAATTATGTTTTATTTCCGACAGCTAGGGTGCCGGGGAAAAAGAAAGTAAAATAACGCCTGTTAAATTACAGACGTTTACCGTAAAACAACATACGTTAAACTACAGAAATGTCCTTAAATTTAAATGTTTCGGTAAGTTTCTGATTTTTAGTTATGTAGTTATCTTACGGTAAAGGTCTATAATTTAACAGTCTTTCAAGAGTTCACACTTAGCTGATGATTGATAACAAAGCTTGTTTGGCATGCTGTCCCGGGAGAGAGCCCTAAGCTTATGAGATCCTCGGCGAGAGGAGAGTTTGAGCTCAGGTAGATCTCGATGAACTCCCCCCTCGACTTATTTCCAGTTAGTGACGGAACTGAGGTGAGGTGTACTCGCTAAGAGCTTGACTGTGGTATCAATTTGTGTGTTCAATTTACTTAGGGTGCTTGTTATTTGGACTGTGGGAGGAAACCGGAAAACCTGGGGAAAACCCACGCGAGCACGGGGAGAACAAGCGAAACTCCACACAGAAATGTCAGCTGGTTTAGTATGGACTTAAAGCAGACGCATTCTTCCTGTGAGGCAACGGAAGGAGAGTTAGGAATCATCTGATTGGATAATCGATCATGAGCTGACGTTGGAACAGCTGAGAACAATTATAAGCATGTGATCCTCTCGAAATTTGTTTACAAATAAACTTAACTTATTTTACGTTTCTTTTCAGGCACCCTAGCTGCCGGAAATAAAACATAAAAAAAAGATATATTTTTTTTTTAAACAGTGTACTTTTTTGGAAGAAATGTGTATATTTTTTAATGTGTTACAATAGACTTGGAATACTTTGGGACAAGCTACCATTACCGCCACTCCCTATACGCAGAGTACGCAGGCTGCGTAGGGCCTTAACTCCAGAGGGGGGCACCATCTCGGTTGCTCAAAAATATGATTTATATTTATTTAATTATATTAACGTAAACTGAGTGTAAGTAAAATGTATATTGACAATATGTTGTTTAATACATAAAAAAAAAAAAAATTACGACGAAGGCAAAAACAAACATGTGACGTAATATTTGTTCGCGTGCGCGCGGCGTGGTCCGGTCCACTTATCTTTGCGGCTAAGTTAAGCTGCAGCTCTATGCCCGGAAAAAGACAGGGAAAATTTATTTTAGAGCAGTAATCACAATACCGTCATACCGTGAAACCGTGATATTTTTATCCAAGGTTATCATACCGTCAGAATCTTATGTGTCGAAACAAATCAGCTTTTTTAAATAGCTGCATCATGCATGACATTTACCACATGATAGCTGTGCATCAGGTCACGACTGAACACACTTGAACATGTTCTTCACAGTCAGAGATTAAGCCAGAATACAGAGTTCAAGTAATTTTAATTTGGCGAACTAATATCCACACTATTCTGCTTATGCAGAAACTTTATTCAAGAACAAAAAGTGAACTAACTGATTTTTTATTAAAGGCATAGTTCACCCAAAATGAAAAATTACTCCAATTTAATCTGCTATTTGCAGATGTAAAATCAACCCCTGAAAAGATATTATAGGCCTATGTATATATACTGTATTTTAACAGGACAAAAAGAGTTTTGTTTTTTAACATATACCAGTTAAATAATTTGGCCCCCCTCTGTAATCTGTGGCCCCACTATGGTCTCTGCGATCCTAGAGACCATATTCCTAGATCCGCCACTGTCCAAATCATTTCAACAAACAGCGCCGAGAGAAAGTATAATAGAGGTAATGTGCTCAGATTTTATGTGCCTGTTGGCTGCGTTAGTGCTCTATTTGGTCAAAAATTATCAAATACAATTTCACATTGTTGTTGCAGATAAAATATAATGCGGAAAATGTGAAATAAATACATTCCAGAAGGTTATATATTCATTCTGAATCACTCAAACATCTTTCTCAAAGCTTCTCCAATTAACGGTCAGTTTCACATGTCTAGCACTTTAGAGTTTAAAACTTTTTAGCTGTGCTTTGTAGTTCTAATCGAATATACATCCAGCGTTAAATGTATTGTGTAATATTAGCCATTAAAGTACACATGGATCTCCACCTCCAATTTCTACAAGAAATAGTAAACCATCAGGGTAATTGTGGAATGCTCATTTCAACACAGCGATTTAACATACAAAATCTATTTTAAATACTATTTAGGATGGAAAGTATGCAGTTTGGGATGCAGCAATAGAGTTCAGGCTGGGAACTTCCTTTGAATACACGCTCGTCAGTGGCTCTGTATTGTATCACAATGCCTTGTCCTTGGAGTTAGAAGATTTTGTGCATCCTCTTGTTTGGATTTGCGGAGGAAAGATGTTCTGGTTGACCTGTGCTATTATCTAATTGAGCAACATTCATTGATGAATGTTCAGGTAAATAAATAAAGGCCCCTAACCAAATAATAGTAAGTCATTAACCTCAAAAGCCTGTTTCACCTTCATTTATTCTGCTTTGATGCATCCGGCGATATTGTCACAGATCAGCTCAATTAAATTTATCATTTTGTGTGTTCAATTAACATGCACGGACGGCCTTTATTATCTTCGAGAGCGCTGATTAATATGGAGGTAAATGTGACTGACGAACAGGTGCATCCTAATAATCAATCCAACACAAAGGCTTTGAAATCACCAATATGCCCCAAGCTAAGCATAATGAATTAAACACCATCCATAGCTTCCAGACACGGTTTATCATTTTTACCCTACTATTGTCTGACTCAGTCCGAAAATCCATTTCATACAATCCAAAAGTATGATTGAATTGGATGAAATGGATTCCTGCTCCGTTAACAAAGGGATATTTATAATGGCTGTGAGATTTTCCTTTTATATTCCTTAAATATTGTTTCATGTGGAATACCAGTCAAAGGTTTGAATGATTTTTATGTTGTTCTTTTGTTGTAAGTCCGTTATGGTCACAGAAGCTGAATAAATTTTATAAAAAATACAGGAAAACAGTATTTAAAATGAGTATTTTTGTGAAGTTTCACAAATAAATTTTGAGAGGAGCATGTGATATGATTCATCGCGGCTAGTCTCTCATCTGTAATCATTAGTAAGCCAATCGGATTATTCCAGACTCACTATAAATAGCCCTTCTAGCATTATGCTGCGGTCACTCTAACGTTTGAGCATGCCCAATTCTGTCGTACGGCCTGCGGAAAGGGGTGGGATTAAACAAGGTGATTAGAGTTTAAAAAAGTGAGCGATTGCTCCATATTTCACATTTCTGTTCAGAGAGGTCATGTTTTGATCTTCGATTGGTCTCTCACATGATGCGATTTCGCAGGTCAGAGTTCACCAAGCTTGAACTTTGCAACACTTGTCGCATGAGCTTGCGTTTCCAGTCTGAAGGGAAGTCTATGGGGAGAAAAGTGCAGCATGACCAGGGCTTTTCTCCCTTATCTTCGTTTTTTTGGAGAATCCACCCCAACTTCCCCTTTTCCTCCGTTAAAAGGGGAGCTCTTAAGAACTACCTGATCTCTTACCCCCTTACATGCTCATTGACCGGGCAGGAGCACTGGGCTCAATCATCTCTGAGCTCAGGGTTCTCTCTCGGTACAGTATGCCAAACCTGCTATTATTATCAAGCAATGTCTAAGTGTGAATTCTTGAAATATATTTTAAATGTAAATTCTTTATGCCAAAGCTAAATTGAAAGTTAAACCATTTCTCCAATCTTCAGTGTCTTGTGGTCCTTTAGAAATCATTTTAATCTGCTGATTTGGTGATTATTTGGAATCCTATATGCTGCTTTTTTGTCTTTGTTGAAAGTTTTGTGAAATTTGATTTAATTTACATTGTGTGTCATAGTTTGCAAAATCTTTTTTTTAAGCAGCACGAATGTTTTCAACATAAACAACAATATGAAATGTTTCTTGAGTATTCAATCAGTATGTCAGAATGATTAAAAGGATCATGTGACTGAAGTCTGGTGTTGATGCCAAAAATTCAGCTTCACCATTACAGCTAAATCACACTTTTAAAAGCAAAACAGAAAAATATATAGACTGTAAGATTTCACAATAATGTCCCCCACACCCCCCCTCCCTGTATTTTTAATCAATTAAATGTTGCCTTCCCAGCAGGCATAAGAAAAAAAATCAACATGTCGTTAGATTAACGTTGTACCCCAACAATGGCATATGTTGCAATTTTGGGTGGAGATGAAAATCAGGTTAATGTCAGAACCCAACGTCAGATTTTGGTCACTTTTCAACACAACCTAAAAACAACCAAATATCGATGTCTAATGATGTTACAGCTCGATGTTGTGTGGACGTTACCACTATGGCGTCTATCAGACGTTGGATTTTGGTTGCCATACCTGATGAATAAATGTCAGTATTTAACATCAATATGATGTTGGTTTAAGATGTTGGTTCGACGTTGGATTTTGGTCACTTTCCAACACAACCTAAAATCAACCAAATATCAACCTCATTTAACGTCATTATTGGAAATCAAAATAATGTTGTCCTTAGACGTCAGACATCAGAACCCATTGTCAGATTTTGGTCACTTTCCAACGCAACCTAAAAACAACCAAATATCAATGTCTAATGATGCTAAAGCTTGACGTTGTGTGGACGTTACCACTATCATGTCTGTCAGACGTTGGATTTTGGTTGCCATACCTGATGAATAAATGTCAGTATTTAACATCAATATGATGTTGGTTTAAGATGTTGGCTCGATGTTGGATTTTGGTCACTTATATCAATATCAACCAAATAGCAATGTCATTTGACGCCATTATTGGATATCAAAATAACGTTGTCCTCAGACGTCAGACATCAGAACTCAATGTCAGATTTTGGTCACTTTCATACACAACCTAAAATCTACCAAATGTCAATGTCTTTTGGCGTTGTTATAGGACATCACAATAACGTTGTCCTTATACGCTGTCTAGACATTGGATTTTGGCCACCCCACATCCCGCCGTAAATTTAACTATATATATTAACGTTGTATAACGTTGTGTGCCTGCTGGGTTGGTTGACACAAGGCACTCCTTTCAAAACATTTAAAAGGAAATTCCAAACTTTTCCCAAAAGTAGAGATTCAGTGTTAATCTTCAGCATTTAAGCTCTTTGCTTCATGTCAGCGTCATTAAAGATTAGACTGCAAGGCGCCCTATATGTATTCGGACAGTCTTATAGTGCTGATACAGTTTATCCTGTTAATCGATCCGAAATGGACCGTGGTCTCACACCAGTGAAATCCTGAATGATTTATGTCAAAAGAGCCACATCTGGATCACTGAAGTGGCTCTGTAATTGCAACGTCAGTGATCACAGATATCAAGGCAAGCAAGCAGTATCGATCGAGCGCTGTCAAGCAAACGCATCAGCCCTCAAACCGGGGTCAGTTCAATATCTGACTAATAAGAGCTCAGGCTTTGGAATATGTGAAGGGCGATGGGATGAAAAGAGGCCAATTGAAGCCCATTTATCTTTTCTTTTTTTTTTTTTTTTACTTCATTAGTCGCATAATTCCAAACAATTCTGACCCTTGTTTGACTTGCTCATACTCATCCGTGGACACCCATAATTGTTCCTGTTAAGTTTTGAAATGGTTGACATATTTCTAAAGGGGGTCGCTGGTGGTTTTGCTTGCCCTTTATCAAGAGCCTGTGGTGATGTGCAGGAATCAGAGAGGAGGATGTGCGGTAAACAGCTCTCCCTCGGAGTCTCCTATCTTTTGCTCGGTGAGTAATGAGTCCTCAGGCCCTGTTGGCTAATTAAACCTGACATCACACCACAATTTGCTCTCACGGACTGCTTCATGCTGGCCTTCATGAACTCAATGGCCATTTCTCTCTGAGAATCAGCTAATTGTTCGGCTTATGGTTGGTAAAGATGGTATAACTTGTCACTGAGCCCAATTTTGTGCCTCGTTTACTTCCAAAGGCTGCATATTAGTACTTCAAGGTACAAATATGTGTAGTTTGTTGCAGTATAAAGTCTGTAAAAAATCAATTACTGCAGTATAGAAAGAAAATATTTCACTTTTTATTCTGCTTTGATTCTTTATAATTGTTTGTTAAATGTATACTGCTTTTAAGTCCTCCTGAGACGTTCCTACGAGTTGACAACTCGTAATAAAGATGGTGTGTTTACTGTATGTCAGCATAAGACGATAGTTTACCTACTATTGATAAAATACAAGAAAATACAGCTGGGTTTGTAAGCTTCACTTATAGAAAATGAAGAGCAAAGAATTTGTATTAATTGTGTTTTCATCCATGAGTTCCACTCACTGATCTATATATAATGGTATATATAATTCTCTATTATAGGTCAGTGATTCCACCATATTTCTCTCTTTCATGCCTCCATCTCAAGAACTCGGGGCTTAAAGAAAATTTAGAGTTTCCCTGCTGGTAATAATGACTTTGTGATGGTTTTCATGTGCATTCAACCCATAACTTTTTCTAATATTACTTGAACGCACCATTACTACAAATTGTTTCCTTTTTACCTCTTTGTTACCTTTTACCTCCTTAAGGGTCATGAACTGCATTTTTTTGTGCAGTTCTCTGAGGTCCACTTATAATATTATCGATTACTTTCATAGAAAACATATATTATAGAGGTAATAGGCTGTTTTCTGTCCTCTTTTGACCACCTCGTCAGAACACACTGTTTGAGTTAACCCACTGATATGATTGGCTAACAGTTTTCATATTTAACTTCAAAAGTTCAAAAGGACGACTGTGTGGCATCCAATGTAAACTTTTGCTTATGTATGGGTCAGTCTTCATTTGTTTAAATACCCATAAAACTCATTGCATGAAAACTCATGCATATCAACTGATCTGTAATAACAGAGCAATAGTGATTATGTAATAATAAAAAACTATATTCATCTGTGTGGTGCAACTTTAATGCTGGACCCCAATGGTCTCCACATCTTCATTTTTAGAGTAATTTTGTTTTCTGAAAATCCAGAGTCAAAATGTGCATTGCATTAATTAAATGAAGTGGCTCTTGGCTCTGCAGAGTATCTTCTTGTCTTCAGAGCATCTTATTCAATCGGTTTCTGTGTTGACCTGCATTTGACTCTCATTATTTTCCAACTGCAGTATAAATTGGTGGGCGGATCTAAACAGGCAGTGATGTAGAAACAGGTGTTGATCATCTTCTGTGGGGGCGGAGTTTAGATGCACTATTATGTAATAAAGCGGCAGAAACCCAAACCTGACATTTTGGCAGTTTATATAAGCTGTGGTTAGACTAACAGTTATGAGTTCCTAAACTACAGAATTCCTAAGAGGCCATGCATTCAAATATTTTTTCTCCCTTGTTTTGTCAGGATCACGACTTAATTATCTCGCGATCTCAACATAACAACTCGTTTTCTTGTGATCTCGACATAACAAAAAGTTGTTTTACTGTGATAACGACATTATTATTATTATTATTATTATTATTATTATTATTATTATTATTATTATTATTGTCTGGCCAATGAGTCTGCACCAGCCCTGTAAACAGAGAGAGAATAGCCTAACTGCAGATGAGCATTCATGCAACACGTTACAGGTGTTCAGAACAGCCATAATAATTTAAGTGCAAATGCTCGAGCTCATGATTAATGTACATTTATGATTATATTCATATGATTAAAAATCATTATTTACTATAATATTCCCTCAACTGTTACCATTTTAAAGCAACTCTATATGGTGCAAAATAAGTTGCTGCATGTATGAATTGAAATATGAAAAATGATGAAGATCCTGCTTTTGCTTTGATCCTTTCCACAAGTTATTTACAATTACTTTAAAATTGTGCCATATAGAGTTGCTTTATAATGGTAGCAATTGAGGGAATATTATTGTACATGAATATAATCATGAATGTACATTAATCATGAGCTTGAGCATTTGCGCTCCATATCGTTATGGCTGTTCTGAACGCCTTTAACTTATTGCACGAATGCTTGTCTGCAGTTAGGCTCTTCTCTCACTGTTCTCAGGGCCGATGCAGGCACACTGGCCAGACTTTGGCCAGATATTAATAATAATAATAATAATAATAATAATAATAATTAATAATAATAATAATAATAATAATAATAATAAATGCAAAAAATAAGTCGTGATCACCACATCATTTTCTCCTGATCTCAATATAACAAAAAGTTAAGTTGTTAGCACGGGAAAACAAGAGAGAAAAAATATTTTAATGCATGGCCTCTTAGGACTTCCATACTAAGCTCACCAGAGGCTTTTATAGTATAATGACCTCCTACTGTATATGTCAAAAGATCAAAGGGATTTAGATGTTTCTGTTCATGAACCGTTGGCCACACTTGTCGATTTCTCACTTTATGACCTGCTGTCCACACAAATGTTGATTTCTCAGTTCAACAGAAACTTGCTTTATTGAAAGTGAGTTCCCTTAAATATTGCATGCATTTTAAAAAAAAATTGACAGTAGTATGAGTAAACTCTGCCTTAAGGAAACAGTAGGCACCCTTTAAGAGGGAGAAAATTTGTATCTTATTTTGACTCATGACATATTATTCTGCACATATTATTCTGCACTTCACTGATGCATATTAATGTTGCATCATATATCTTTATCAATGTGAACCTTTTTTTTTTTGACATGGTAAACTTGCTTAGTAGCTCACCTGGTACA
>CAIGQQ010030216.1:0-35096 GCA_903798035.1 Danio albolineatus | reverse complement strand
ATAATATAATATAATATAATATAATATAATATAATATAATATAATATCAGAAGGATAATAGGACACTGAAAATAGTAATGGCTTCAGCTTTGCCATGACAGCAATTAATTTTAAAATTAGCAAAACTGTAAACATATTAGCAGCACTTTTAAATTGTAATAATTTTACAATTACTGTTATTACTGTATTTTTGATTAAATACGGGATTGTTGTACCTTAGACAATTTTCCCCAAAATATGTTTTATGCCTTAACCTCATTATACCACCTTTAAAATAAGAGCTTAATTAAAGAGAGGTACTGTACAGTTCGTTCTTTTCTTATGCATATGCATTGTCTTTACAGTAACCCTCCTGCTGACCACTGGGCTTTAGTAAGTGGGCTTCCCACCTACGTTGCAGAGAATGGCCTGGTGAGAGTCTAGACCTCCATCCTCCTCCACTGACGCCACAGTAGTCAGACGAGTTGAGAGCTATTATGGTTTATAATGCTCCTGTCATGTGCACAGTGAGGGGGAATAGAATATGCTCCCACACTGAAATGATGGATAATTGTAATTTTGTGGGCTGTAATTAATCTACAAGCAATGCCCATTCTCAGTGAGCATGACTGCTGCTTTCCCTTCACTCTTATAGATCTGTAATATCATGAACGCTGCTGAAGACGAATTCTTCGCATTTCAAGTGAGCTCACCTTAACCTGTGCTTCTATAAAAGCATCAATGAAATGAAATTGACAGTGTTCCACAAAGAAAAGCTGTTAGACTTGATTAAATATTCCTGAGATGTAATTTTTTGATTAGTTTATTTTTTGTCCTGCTAGAAAGAACCGCTGGATGAATCTGGATGGATGATAAAGAATGTGCTCTCCTTGCCCATCGTGAACAAGAAAGAGGAAATCGTTGGCGTGGCCACGTTCTATAACAGGAAAGATGGAAAGCCTTTCGATGAAATGGACGAAACGCTAATGGAGGTATTTGAGGCCACAGTATAGACCAGTAGTGTGTCATGGCTAAATTTACAGTAATGGATGGATCGGCAGACACTGCATTATTCATCCACGGTGTGTTTGCCCCTTGAAAGTTTACAATGTCCTTAGTTTATTATGCTTAGCTTGGTTGGATTCAATACTAAACCAAAGTTTTAATTCTCAAAAAAGTGCTCTGTGTTTCTGTTTTTCTGAGTGCGTTTGAGTTAGAGAAAACATTTGAACATTTTGACATATCTAAATTTACCTCATTGTGAATTGGAACAGTTTGAAACTATATCTTATACTAAATTAAAATGAGTCAGAACCTGAATAATTTTTTGGTCACACTTTATTTTGATGGTCCGTTTGTTGAATTTAAGTTACATTTGCAACTAATTCTCATTAGATTATAAGTAGACTGTTAGGTTGGGGTTAGGGGTAGGGTTAGTGTAAGTTGACATGTACTTGCAAAGTTTCTTATAGTCAGTTAAATGTCTGTTGAATGTCAGTATCAACAGATATTAAACAGACAGTCTACTAATACTCAAATGGACCATCAAAATACAGTGTTACCAATTTATTTTTCTGAAATTAAATCTATAAATCTCAACCATGTATGATTCTAAACCTGCATTGAAATTTAGATCTGAACCTGACTCTTCACCTACTGTAAATGTGGACCTGAATTCACCCTAAATGTAAACCCAAGCGTAAATATGAATCTTGAAAATATGAATTTAAACCTAAATCTTCATCTACAATTAATTTGAACCGGAATGCAAATCTTAATCTAAACATGAATTTGATTGTTTGAATTTGAATCTCAGTCTTAAAGTTAGATGTGATTCAGAATTTTCGTTAATCTGAAATTAAATCTGAGTTCCAGCCTTCAGTGAATGTGCAACTAAATCTAAAACAGTAAACCTGTATATCAATTTTATTCTCAGCCTGAATTCTAATTTGAATGGCATCTGAATCTAACTCTATATCTCAACCAGAGAATAAACATGAATTCTAAACATGTATCTTAAAGTTAAGTAAGATATGTATATTGAATAGTGTAAATTGAAGGAACACTAAGTTACAACTTATGCACTACTAAATATTTTGTGTTGCACCACTGAACTTGGTTTAAACGTAACGCTACATTCCAACTAAATATTTACAGCAGCCTCCCCCCATGTAATGGTAAAAAATTACGATACGATAATGAAGATTGATCTCCCTCTACTCACAGCCTTATTTTCCTCACTAATCTCACAGTGTTTTCGGTTTGTGAAAGAGGAGCTTATTCTTCTTTCAAGGAGTGTATTTTGTTCATCCATCAATTAAAATGAGAATTTCTTCATGAGGTTTCTGTTGTCATAACTTCATGTGTATTTTGCATGCATTCCTGGTTCGTGATTCAAGTAGCTCTCTGCAACTCTCACATGGTTGCCCACTGAAGCTAAGCAGGGCTGCGCCCGGTCAGTACATGGATGGGAGATCCATGTGCTGCCGGAAGGGGTGTTAGTGAGACCAGCAGGGGGCGCCCAACCTGCGGTCTGTGTGGGTCCTAATGCCCCAGTATAGTGAGAGAGACTCTATGCTGCTCAGTGAGCGCCGTCTTTAAGACGTTAAACCGAGGTCCTGACTCTCTGTGGTCATTAAAAATCCCAGTATGTTTTTCGAAATAGAGTAGGGGTTTAACCCCGGCGTCCTGGCCAAATCTGCCCATTGGCCTATGTCCATCATGGCCTCCTAACCATCCCCATATCATAATTTGCTTAATCGCTCTGTCTCCTCTCCACCAATCAGCTGGTGTGTGGTGTGCGGTCTGGCGCAAAATGGCTGCCGTCGCACCATCCAGGTGGATGCTGCACACTGGTGGTGGATGAGAAGATCCCCCCCATTGTGTGTAAAGCACTTTGAGTGCCCAGAAAAGCGCTATATAAATGTAAGGAATTATTAGGTATGTGCATCATCTGCTATGTTGACTGACTATAATGTAATCGTACTAAAACAATGTAATTTGCCATTTCATTTTCATAGGACATTTTAGATAGGACATATAGACACATTAGTTGCAAAATTTTAAAGCAGTTTAATGATTTAAATGCTTCTTATTGGATATTACGTCTTTCGGCGCGACTACACATGACTTTACGGAGAGCTTAAAATCTATTAACTATGGTTTGCCATAAGAATATGTGGTGCATCTGAAGTAAGAACTAATTTCATTACAAATTAGCTAGTAGTTACCAAGCCCCTAGTGTGGACTTTACGTTCCATTTCAAGAAAGTACTTATGAACAGCTGGTGCAACCCTACCCAGATTCTCAACCTACAGTAAACCTGAATCTCAATTCAAATGTAAACATGAGTGTAAATGTAAATCTAAACTAAAATTTTATATGAATCTCAACCTAACAGTAAACGTCATTGTAGACGTTTGTGAACCTGAACCTGAGTTGAATCTGATTCAGATTCAGTCTACAGTAAACGTGAATCTGAAACTCATCTTAAATGTGAAGGTGAATGTAAATATGAATTCAAACCTGAATATGAATGTCAATTTAAACCTGAATCTTAACCTAACCGAGAACATAAACGTAAAGATCATTTGTTCAATCAAACTTGAATCTGGAATCTCAAATTAAATGCAAATCTGAACTCGAATCCTTATTTATTTCAGTCGCTCACTCAGTTCCTGGGATGGTCAGTGCTGAATACAGACACATATGACAAGATGAACAAGCTAGAAAATCGCAAGGACATCTTTCAGGACATGGTCATGTACCACGTCAAATGCAGGAAGGATGAGATTCAGAATATCTTGGTGGGTGGACAAGTTTTCATCTCTGGTGTGCACTAATTAAAATAAATTACAGTACATTGGTAAAGCTGGTAATAGCAGGAAATCCTATTTGTACGGCATGAAGAATCCTGATCATGTGGAAGAGCAGTGCTGTCATATATGTCTCTGTGATTGATAGCCTGATTAAAAGTGGTTGTATGAACACTGAATAAGATTCTAAGTGCATCAGCAATGGAAAACTGACAGTGTTTTTTGTTCAGAACACACGTGAGCTGTACGATAAAGAGCCTGACGAATGTGAAGAGGATGAGCTGGAAGATATTCTGGTAAAGCACACACAAACGTACAAATGATGTCTGGTGTATAGTCTTGTGTTATAGCTGTTTTCATGCTGTTGTTTTCTATAGTGTGAAGCGCTGCCAGACTCCGAAGAATCTGAGATCTTTGAGTTTCACTTCTGTGACTTCGAATTCAGTGAACTGGACCTGGTGAAGTGTGGCATCAAGATGTACTATGAGCTGGGAGTGGTAGACAAGTTCCATATTCCACGGGAGGTGAGTGAAAATATTTTCTCAGGGATAAAAAAACAAAAAGATGTTAAATGCTACCATATACCCTGGTGGCATTTTTTTAATTTTTTTTTTAATTTTAAATAATAAAATAAAAAATATATACATATATAGTATTCCCAAAACATATTTTTAATAAATGAAACTTTTTTTAAGGCACAATAAACCTTGATTTTTTTTTCATTAAAATATCATATTCAAATACCAAAATCATTGGAACATTCATTCATTCATTTTCCTTCAGCTTAGTATTTATCAGGGGTCGCCACAGCATAGTGAACTGCCAACTATTCCAGCATATGTTTTACGCAGCAGATGCCTTTCCAGCCACAACCCACACCAACACAAGGAGAACATGCAAACTACACACAGAAATGCCAACTGGCCCAGCCAGGACTCAAACCAGCGATCTTCTTGCTGTGAGGCGACATAGAACAGTGTTATATAATTCGCTGACTAATGTACTTGCATTATTCCAAAATTTTGAGAAATAAGCTATTTTAAAAACAGACCGGAACTACAGAAACGCCAATGGCACTTTACTATTTAGTGTGTTTTATTAGATTGCGTAAAGCAGCATTATAACAGATTTATAAAACAGTGCCACATGATCATGACTGGAATAACCGGAAGCGCTCAACTGTAGCAAAATAACAGCTTCTCTGTTTTCGTGGTATGCTGCGCTTGTCTCTCATGAGCAATTACTTCAGCAGTCTCGTTTCACTTTGACAGCTTTCAGCCTTACTCTGCTTGATGTTAAGTATCATAATTGAATACTCGTCATCCATGAACATGATTTCTGCAGGATGTGCATAGGATGTGATGAATTCCCATGATTCCACACTCAGTCACAGCATCATCAAATCACATCTTTATTTAATGTGAATACATGTCTGCTTCGAAAATTTCATACTGTGTCTTTTAGATTAAACATAATAAGGGAACACTTTACTTGAAGGGGTGTTCATAAGACTGTCATGAAACCTTTATAATCATGAAATGCATGGGAACGAGAATTTTTGCTTGCTTATGACTATTATCACTTGCACAGTTGTCATTTTAAATGCAAAAATGACATTGGTTTTTATAAAAACTTGACACAAACCAAGGATATTTGGACATAAACAAATGAATCACAACCAAGTCTTCATCTTTGTCATGACAACTTGACATTACCAAGACAACATAACTTGTCATAAGTCTGTCATAAGCATGATTGTCCTGAGGCATTATAATTGTAATGAATATTTTTCATGTTTTCAGTGGAACAAACTGTATTTGACTTAAAAATGTCTCTTGAAATATGTCGTTATAATTTTTAACCATGTCTGTTAATATTTGTGGGGTTTATTTATAAACTAATTTCGAGAGGATCAAGTGCTTATGATTGAACACAGCTGGTACCACATCAGCTGCGCGTATTGCACCAATCAGATGAATCCTGACACACTATAAATTACTAGAGCTTTCTACTTCAGTCATCTTCGTCTTGAAGAATCCCCGCTTCCACCCCAACTCCTCCCCTTCTCTGATAGGGTGGCACGGTGGCCCAGTGGTTAGCACTGTTGCCTCACAGCAAGAACGCCGCTGGCTCGGCCCCTCCCCGAGCCAGTTGGCCACATACGTGGATGCCACATTATAGCTCTTATGTCCACAATTGTATACTTTGAATGTTTTATAATTTGTTACAGACATACAGTGTCATCCTGCAACTGTTTTGTAGCATATGAAATGTCCCAAACACTATTTTTAACTGTCCAAAATGGGCAAAAAAAAAAATTCTACTCTCTGATAGTCAAAACATGTTAAAAAAATATGTGTGTATATGTTATTAACCATGAGTCAACATATATGGAGCCCCGGGCTTAAGGATATTCTGAGCTCAAGGCTCTCTCCCGGGACAGCATGCCAAATACGCTTTATTATCAATCATCAGCTAAGTGTGAACACTTGAAATGACATTGTAATGACAAATTTATCTTGTGCCACTGTAGCTGAGGTCAAAAAACATGAATGATGGTTTTATAAAGTTTATGACACATTTATAATGGTTTCATGACAGTCATGTTTATGACAGATTTATGACAAGTTTTTGTCTTGGTAATGTCAAGTTTTCATGACAAACAGTTGTGTTGTGTGATGTATTTGTTTGCCAGGTTGTCATAAGAAACAGTCATCTTTGCATTTAAAATGTAATAACTTAGCGAATGACACTTAATGTCTGTTGTTATATGCATGTACAAAATTTCATTCACATTAATGACGTGTCCTGATTATAAATGTTTAATGACAGTCTTATGAACACACCCCTTCAAGTAAAGTGTTACTTTAATAATATGTTAAATTTCGATGCCTATGAGGATTTAAATTCTTTAAATGTATTATGCGTTATAAATAAACTTTTAATACAATATTCACAGTGCCTTTTATTAAAACCTGAAGAATTTTGTTTCGCTAGACTCTGGTGCGCTTCGTGTACTCCGTCAGCAAAGGCTACAGGAAGATCACCTACCACAACTGGAGGCATGGCTTCAACGTAGGCCAAACCATGTTTACATTGCTAATGGTGAGAGAAAACCCTTACTCAATTACATTACAAACGTTTCCATTCTAGACTCTCTATTAAGGCAGCCCTCAAAAAACTCTCCTCGCCTCTGCTACAAGGCTTCATCTTGCTCAGTGTAGACTAGTCAAACCCTGGCATGTACACTAACAAACATGAAAAATGATAAAACAACCTTGTTAGCCTTGCAACTGGGCATTTGATAAATTTACCCTAATGTTTGGTGGGCGCTGGATTCATGGGCCCTTTTAAGAAAACGTGTTTAATGAAACAGCCCACTTCCAACACATATTCTCTGAAATGGCAGAAGGCTCCGTCGAATTAATCAGTGAAGTGTAAACCTGCTCCTGGTTAAGTCATGTGTAATCACAGCGATCTGGCCGTTCGTCAGGACGGATGGAGTGTTGGAAGGCCGCAAGAAACGCAAGCCAGGCTGCTAATGAGCCTTTCTCAGCACTACTCCCATGCTTCACGGAGTCTAATGAGCCCTCACTAGTCAGCATTAAGCTCTACAAGAGCAGGGGGTGTGCGTTTAGGATGCTCCAACTTGAAGCCTATTAAACCAGATGTAATGTTATTTCAGACAGGTGACCTGAAGCGCTACTACACAGACCTGGAGGCGATGGCGATGGTGACCGCTGGACTCTGTCATGATATTGACCACCGCGGCACTAACAACCTCTACCAGATGAAGTATGCACTCATTACTGTCAACGTCCCACTGTTCTTAGCAAAGAAAAATGTATATGTGTAACATTGTTCAGAAATACCGGGTGAAGACGTTCTCACTTTTAAATCACCACCAGGGGTTTCACGCACATATTTTATGAGGCTGCCTCACATCTGGTGAAAACATGACAAAATAAAAAAAGCCTTTATAGCAACTGTTGAATGAATCATTCATACATTTAAATGTAAACTACATATTAATTCTTTATATAAATACACAGACAGGGGTTTAAATCTTGACTGAATGTAAATTCTACAATAAATTATATTTAGATTCACTCAAGGATAACAATAATTGAAATTATCCTTTTAATCAGGGTTTTTTCATACCTTGCTGGTTTCTGTTGTGGATCACTTAAATATGAACGCTACCACCACCAGCAGTAGGGGGAGACAAGTCCCCAGCTCACTGAATCAATCATTCAAATTATTTGTTCAAAACACTAATGGGTCGGCACAGTGGCTCAGTGGTTAGCACTGTCACCTCACAGCAAGAAGGTTGCTGGTTCAAGTCCCGGCTGGACTAGTTGACATTTCTGTGTGGAGTTTGCAGGTTCTTCCCATGTTCACATAGGTTGCCTTCAGGTGCTTAGATTTCCCCCACAGTCCAAAGTCTATACATGAGCACTATAAGTGAATTGGGAAAAAATGTTTTTGAGTGTAGTCATCGGTTCGTTTCGTTTCGTGACTTCTGATAAATCAGGTACTAAGCCGAAGGAAAATGAATTAATGAATGAAACACAAATGGTTCTTTGTAAATGGATTTGACTTAAATGACTTGTTCAGAAACAGATTCATTCAAGAGTTGCTGTGATTCACTGAATCATTCTTTCAGATGATTTGTTCAAAACACAATTGGCTCTTTGACAATGGATAATTAGATCATTGATTCAAAAACAGATTCATTCTGAATGAAACATTATGGTGTTGCTCTGAGATGCACAAATGATTTTTTTTTTCAAAAAGTACAATCTTCTTATGGGCGCCACGGTGGCCTAGTGGTTAGCACGTTCGCCTCACAGCAAGAAGGTCGCTGGTTCGAGCCCTGGCTGGGTCAGTTGGCATTTCTGTGTGGAGTTTGCATGTTCTCCCCGTGGTTGCGTGGCTTTCCTCCGGGTGCTCCAGTTTCCCCCACAAGTCCAAAGACATGTGGCATAGGTGAATTGGGTAGGATAAATTGTCTGTATGAGTGTGAATGTGTGTGTGTGGATGTTTCCCAGGGATGGGTTGCGGCTGGAAGGGCATCCGCTGCGTAAAAAATATGCTGGATAAGTTGGCGGTTGATTCCGCTGTGGCGACCCCGGATTAATAAAGGGACTAAGCCAAAAAGAAAATGAATGAATGAATAAACAATCTTCTGCTCTGCTTTGTTTAGAAATATTTTTGTTGGCAAAACAGAAAATCGCACAATATTATGGGTGAACTGATAATCACGTAATATTAAGTTGACAATTTGTTTGTTTCATTTAAAATCTGTCTCAGATTTCGAACATACTCACTTAATGATATGCAGAAAAAATGGCATTCTTGCTTGGGCACCTTCAAATGCTTTTTGACTCAATAACGTCAGATTGCACATTAAATTTGCCCACCCCAAACAAATACGCTTTTGTTTTATTAACCTATCAAAAATATTTTATGGTGATCTTTGTAAAAGTGACATGTATGGAAGGAGATGAGAGTTGGTAGGGCATGGCCGTAAAAATACACGCTTCTCAAAATCTGAGAAGCCAAGCACTTCCATTTGAATGATTTTTCATGTTAAATGACCATGTTGAATTCATGCAAAATAATGTATTAGATTGTATTTTGTTTATTTAAATATATTTTTATGAGGAGTGTGACCTTCTTGGTTTTGAGGATTGCTTTCTCTGATTATTTTGACAGATCTGGGAATCCACTAGCAAAGCTGCATGGTTCCTCCATTCTCGAGAGGCACCATCTGGAATTTGGAAAAACTCTGCTTAGAGATGAGGTAATGCCAAAATTAATTACATTTTAGGGATTTTTCAAACGGTGTCAGCCATGATTATCTTTTTGAACTGTGCAGACTATTGAGAATGTGCATCTAGTTGATAAGCTCCATAAATAACTGCCTCCTCGCTCACTCACAGCCAGCATTTTCCTCACAGAAATAATTTGTTTTCCAAGGCCTTAAATATCTACCAGAATCTGAACAGAAGACAGCACGAAACCGTCATCCATTTGATGGACATTGCTATCATCGCAACAGACTTGGCCTTGTATTTCAAGTAAGAAATTTATTTTTCAGCCCTGTGGGATGTACTTTGATTTCGTGAATCATTTATTCAGAGTTAGCCTTGCAGTTAGAGGCGGTTAGAGCTGCATAATGATTAAGACCCTGTTTACACCTTGTATTAAGATGCAGTTTGGTCAGTTGGCTCACCAGTAGATGTGAGAAACACATTCCTATTAACACCTAGTGTTTTAATCCATCACATTAATACACTTTTTCCAGTTTCCTAATTTTTTTCAATGAAATAATCTCTGAGTGTGTGTATAAATAGTATTTTTATAATTACTAGGTATTTTGAAATAACCTTGCACGGTTTTCTTAGAGATACAAAAGGAGAACAAGAAAAAAAGGAAGAAAGAAGAGTGCAGCAGCTTTCATTACAAGCATACTCACTCAACACCAAGCGATTCACTTGAGCAGATATGTTATATATCAAATATTTAATGAGAAACGTGACAAAATGGCAGCCGGATTCGTTGTGTTTGCTTTTGACTTCATTGTTTGCTTGTTTTCGCCACTTAGTTTTTTCTCGTCATGCTCTGATTTACTTGCTAAACTGTAGCTTAACAGCAAATCACACCTAACGAATTAGCCCAACAGATCCTCGTTGATGAGCTGACATTAGCTGACGGCTGACTGACAGCTTGGTGTGTCCTCATCTTTAGAATCAGGACTGTTAAAAGAACATTGTGATTTTTATTTTTCACATTCAAAGCAAATATATGCTTTCACACAGCAAAGTAGAAATCCCATCTAGCATGCATGCCTTAACAACATGCCCCCAAAATGTTTTAGAGAAATTGGGTCAGTAAGCAGAGACTAGCTTTTACTTTTAGATTATGATGGGTTCATACCCGCTAGAACTGCTTGAAAATGCTTGAATTTTAATCTAGTGTTTTCAAGGATTACAATGTGCTTAGATTTGTATGAAGCGCTTGAAACTGCTTGAAAGTGTAATTGTTTTGCTTTTGTAATAATTTATCTTACCTCACATAATGATAATAAGTAATTGTAGTGTATCATTTTATTGTAATAATTAATTGTAATTAACAATAATTAAGGGCCTATAGCATATCTGTTGTTATCTGTGCCCTTTTTAATTCAAATTTAAATACATTTGAGATCAAACATGATATTTTTGAGATGCAAATCAATGATATTTAAAAGAATAAATAATTACCCTATGTTGTGCTTGTGGCAAACATACCATCAACATTTTTCTAAAAATACTACACTCACTGGTCACTTTATTAGGTACAGCTGTCTAACTGCTCCTTAATGTAAATTTCTTATCATCCAATCTCATGGCAGCATCTCAATGCATTTGGGCATGTAGATGATCTGCTGCAATACAATCCGATCATCAGAATGGGGAAGAAAAATGATTTAGGTGACTTGTGACTTATGTGAATGTGAATATTTCAGAAAGGATCTGATCTACTGTGATTTTCACGCACAACCATCTCTAGGGTTTACAGAGAAAATATCCAGTGAGAGGCAGTTCTGGATCCATTCTGCCTTGTATCAACGGTTCAGGCTGCTGGTGGTGGTGTAATGGTGTGGGGATATTTTCTTGGCACACTTTGAGCCCATTAGTACCAATTGAGCATCGTGTCAACCCCACAGCCTACCCGAGTATTGTTGCTGACCAAGTCCATCCCTTTATGACCATAGTGTACCATCTTCTGATGGCTACTTCCAGCAGGATAACGTGCCATGTCATAAAGCGTGAATCATCTCAGGCTGGTTTTTTGAACATGACAATGAGTTCACTGTATTCAATTCAGTTCAATTCAATTCACCTATATTTGTATAGCGCTTTTACAATGTTTTTCACCAATTGGCGAAATCGAAGAATTAAAAAACCTTGAGAGGATCCAGGCTCAGTTGGGCACGACCATTTCTCCTATGGCCAGACGTCTTGTGCAGAGCTGCAGTCTAAGCGCCGGAGGCTGGAGAACTCGAGGCTCGTCTGTCCTTGGAGGGTCACAAGAATCAGTCTCATGCTTGCTACTGATTGAGTGTGTGCTTTACTAAAAAGATAGGTTTTTAATCTATAGTTTTGAACTGCGAGAGTGTGTCTGAGCCTCGGACATTATCAGGAAGGCTATTCCAGAGATTAGGAGCCATAAATGAGAAGGTTCGACCCCCTTTACTTGACTTTGCTATTCTGTGTACTACCAGAAGCCCTGAGTTTTGAGATCTTAAAGAGCGTGCTGGATTGTAGCAAGACAGAAGGTTAGTTAGATAAACAGGAGCTAGATTATTTAAAGCTTTATATGTAAGAAGCAATATTTTAAACTCAAAATGAAACTTAACAGCCAGCCAGTGTAAGGAGGATAAAATTGGGGTACTCAAATGACCTCCACAGTCACCAGACCTCTATCCAATAGAGCACATTTGGGATGTGAGGTGTACCTAACAAAGTGGCCGGTGAGTGTATATTATACTGTAGAAAAAAACCCAATTAGCATTAGCTATAATGTGAAGAAGAATTTATACATAATTTGTCTCAATTTTTTCAAATTTAACTTTGGAAAAGGTGTAAGAACCCTGATAATGAAAGCAATCTGGTCAAATGCATTTTCAGTTACTTCTGGACATGGTCAAAAGTAGTTGTTATTCTCAAAAACTCTCCGACCCCATTTGCACCTATATTTAGTGTTGTCCATTTGTGATTAGGTTGCCAAAATCCCAAAACCAAATGTCATATAAATGATTTAATCACGATGTTCTTCGCAGGAAAAGGACCATGTTTCAGAAGATTGTGGACCAGTCCAAGACCTACGACAGCTGGGACAGTTGGACCAAATACATGATGCTGGAAACCACTCGGAAAGAGATTGTCATGTGAGAAAAGAAGCTAATATCACCCATAATGTCTGTTTAGCCAATAAGCTGATTTATACAACTGCAAAAGATAATATGCGGCGACTAGCATTTGGTGCCATTTAGGGTTCATAAATATGAATTGACTGCATGGTGTTTTGGTTTTCCTCACCGCAGGGCTATGATGATGACTGCCTGTGATTTGTCAGCCATTGCCAAGCCATGGGAGATTCAGAGCAAGGTTAGATATTCCTAATGCATAATGCAGTGTCACACACACAAGGCCTGATACTACAGCAATATATTCAAACATGTAGGGCAGCCAAGGGTGTGACTGCATAGGAAAATGAAATCGCTGGGCTCTCAAGCCGGCATAATGAGTTTGAAGCCCCATTCATATGGTAATGTAGCCATGGATGAGTTGTTTACATTCATTGTTTAACACTCATTATTATATGCATTTCACAGCAGACGGCACCGTATATCATCTCACATACCTGGTGCTGGATGTCATGCATTTTTAAAAAAACGAACAGCGCTTGAGCATTTTTTTTTTGTTATGATATTATTATATTCATGAAAGTAGATCTAATAACAATGGCGGTAGAGCCAAATTTCATAGCTGCAAATGGGACGTGTGCCAGATCTCTCTCAGAGGAAATTCTGTAGCGATTTCTGCTCCTTGTTTAAGGCAAGACACTGCTTGTGAAAGGGTAATACAATTATCTACCGGTATCACATTCATTCATTCATTTTGTTTTTTGCTCAGTCCCTTTATTAATCTGGGGTCGCCACAGCGGAACGAACTGCTAACTTATCCAGCATATTATTTGCACAGCGGATGCCCTTTTAGCTGCAACCCATCACTGGGAAACATCCATACACACTCATTCACACACATACACTACGGACAATTTAGCTTACCACATGTCTTTGACTTGTGGGGGATACCGGAGCACCCAGAGGAAACCCACACCAACACAGGAAGAACATGCAAACTCCACACAGATATATCAACTGACCCAGCCGAGGCTCGAACCAGCGACCTTCTTGCGTCACTGTGATGCCCTAACAGTATCACAATACTTCCTCAAATGATTGATTACATTCAGTATGGCAAAACATTTACGTATTAATGGGATAAATCACCCAAAAATGAAATTATCATTTACGAGCTCCTTCGCTTGTTCCCAACCTGTTTTGAGGTTCTAAAGAAAATATTTTAAAGAAAGCTGAAAACTTGTAGCCATTGACTTGCATACTATTTGACTGAGGTTTTCAGCTTTCTTCAATATACCTTCTTTTGTGTTTAACAGAAGAAAGAAACTTAATGTTTAAAACTATTTGAGGGTGCATAAATAGTGAGTACATTTTCATTTTTTGGGTCAACTCTCACATTCATTTTCTTTTTGGCTTAGTCCCTTTATTAATCTGGGGTCGCCACAGCGGAATGAACCGCCAATTTATCCAGCATATGTTTTATGCAATGGATGTTCTTCCAGCTGCAACCCATCTCAGGGAAACATCCATACACACTCATTGACACTCATACACTACGGACAATTTAGCCTACCCAATTCACCTATACCACTTCTTTGAACTGTGGGGGAAACCAGTTCATTTTCTTGTCGGCTTAGTCCCTTTATTAATCTGGGGTCGCCATAGCTGAATGATCCACCAACTTATCCAGCATTTGTTTTCCAGCCGCAACCCATCTCTGGACACATCCATACACACTCATTCACACTCATACACTACGGACAATTTAGCTTACCCAATTCACCTATACCACATGTTTTTGGACTTGTGGGGGAAACCGGAGCACCTGGAGGAAACCCACCCCAACACGGGGAGAACATGCAAACTCCACAAAGAAATACCAACTGACCCAGCCGGGGCTCGAACTAGCGACCTTCTTGCTGTGCGGCGAACGTGCTACTCACTACGCCACCGTGGCCCCTGTTTATTAATAAATGGCTGTTTGAATTAATCTTGCATCAAAACAGCAGATATTGGTGTGTACAACTTTTGCAAAGCATCAAATCAACAGCATATTATCTGTCAAAACATGTGTATGACTGCATAAACGATTATTCCTTTCCTTAAAAAAACGAGAATATCGGTCACCCCGTGACAGTTTTTATACTTTTATTTCAGAGTGCAGATTGCATTACAGTTTTATTCATAATTTAAAAAAAAAAGTTTGCCTGCAGTGTCTCATCTATAATACATATTTGAAATCTTGCTCCACATAAAATCCATATTCACATCTCTCCAAATGCATCCATAAAGATCATAAATCTGAGCTCATTATTGACTGAGGCTACTTTTTGCTCTCTCCTCTAGGTGGCGCTGTCTGTTGCTGCTGAATTCTGGGAACAGGGTGACCTGGAGAGGACAGTGCTGGAGCAGCAGCCCATTGTGAGAGATTGCGTGGAATGGAGGGGGAGTGGGGAGGGGGGGCAAAAAAAAAAGGAGTAAGAATGAAAAGTTCCCATGGGTCATGTCGTGATGTACTGCCTATTATGCGGTGCAGTGAATCAGAAAGAGCGGTCACAATGGCCCAGTCAAACAGGCCGCTTCCAAACCCTCAGTTTTCCACATTCATGATTGGAATTGTGAAATATCAACTTTTGAAGAAAAAAGAAACATCCAAATGCCAAAAAACAGCAACGAAATTTCTACTTTACTCGAAATTGTAGTATAATGGTGGTGTTTTGCATTGGTAGGTTGTGTGTTTTCATTTTGATACAGAATTAAGTACACGTTGTTTCTTCTCCAGCCCATGATGGACCGGAACAAGGCGGAGGAACTTCCCAAACTGCAGTGTGGTTTTATTGATTTCGTCTGTTCTTTCGTTTACAAGGTGAGGTCCTCCATTTCGATTAGCAAACAAAACGACATATGGGGCTTCATTGATCTACCCTTCTAAATGTTCACAGAATCCAGACGAGAGTCCATCAGGAAGCAGATACTGTACATAATCATGAGCAGAAATGCGCAGCGCTGGTCTTGATCAGATGTCTGTGTACTTGAATTTTATTGACTGTGAACGTCAGAATGCGTCAGATGAGTAGCGGTAGATTGGGGAAATTTATTCTCGTATTAAATAAAACTGATTTTATTTGATATTTTCATTTAGCATTCAAAGCATTCACAAATTTGAAGTAAGCTTGTATAATATAACGATGTATGGAATTCACATCTATCAAACATCTATAACAGCTGAATCATTCTGAAATGTATAGATTTTTGATCGAGTCAGGATCAGGGAATTCCTCCACAACTTTCTGGCAGCTGTAGTTGCATTTTTTAAATTAAGTTTTTAAAATGAAGTCATATTTCTGTATTTAGAATTTGTAAACTATTAATCCCACACTGTTGTTCATGCAATTGTACTTTCAGTGTAAATGCATTCATGCCACTTCTAAACTGCATCCAGAATTTCAACCATAATGAAATCTAGCCCTAAGGATCAAATGAATCGATTTCCTCTACTACTATACAGTATTCATATGTTTTGTTGGGGTGTGATTAAGATAATTAAAGGGTCTTTTCATCTTAAAATGAAAATTCCATCTTAATTTTTATTTTAATCAAGTTTGGAATGTTTTTTTTGTCCTCTGAAAGTCATTTTGAAAGTCATTAAATGGTTATTTTCACCTTTATTTACATATAAACATTAAACTTAAACAAAAGCTTAACATTGGTTCTTGTAGAAATTCTTTACAAACATTTTTAAGTGTCAAAGATTTGAATAAGTAGACACAATTGTGCACCATAAATCTCTCTGATTTGATGAGAAACATCTACATTTGTGTGTTGAAGAAACGTTTTATTCAGATTTAGAAGGTAATGGTAAGTAAATATGACAGAATTTTCATTTTGAGGTGAACAAACATTTTAAATGTAACTCATGACTAGGGCCAGATGGAATCTGTGGACAATTTTTGCTATATCTGCAGAGTATTTTATTAAAAATCTGCGGATTTATGTGGAATGATTCTGGGAGTATCATAACTAAAACCTTAATATATGAAATAAAAAGTAATACCTTTTTAACTCTTACTTAATGTTTACAATGCAAATCCAATTAGCTTCACTTTATTTAGTAAACAAAGCAAACCTCTCATATAAAATCTCTACTAAAAGACAGAAAATAGTACTTTACAAACTGTATTGTAAATAAAGCATATGAATATATTTAAATTAGTCATTATTATTACTGAAATTTATTTGAAAACTGAATAAATATAAATGTACACACATTTACACCAGTAAATAAACAGAATAAATGATGTGCTAAAAATCTGTGGAATTCTGAAATGTGTGGAATTCCGTGTGGGTCTACTCATGACCTCCAAAAATGTTCAGACTAGCCTTTTAAATGTAATAACATCTAGTATGTTGGAATTTACTCAACATTTGAAGCCACCAGCAATACTCCCTCTTGACTCACGACCCATCCCTCTTGCAGGAGTTTTCTCGCTTCCACGTGGAGATCACACCAATGCTGGAGCGTCTGCTGAACAACAGGAAAGAATGGAACGCACTGAAGGAAATACATGAGGCCAAAGTAGCCAAGCTGGATGAGGCCAAAAAGGCTAAAGAAGAAGCACATGCTAACTCCACAGATCATAAACAAGGTAAAGAATCAATCAAGCACCGTTTCATTGTCTCTTGAAGGAATGATTCACCACTAAATAACAGTTTATTCATTATTTGCACATTGTATATTTACGGTTCTTTTGTGGAACACAAAAAGAGATAATTTGAACAATGTTCACGCTGCTCTTTTACAGCACGAAAAAAATGACTTTTGTGAAATTATACATAAACTTCAGTTCAGAGATGTGCGGATGAGCTTTTATTTCATCCGCAACCGCATCACAAAACTCCTCATCCGTCCGCTACCACCCGCACCAACATTTTTTACCAAGTTTTAAAACCGCACTCGCCCATCATCTGCTGATTGGGCTCTTTATTTGAATGGCTTATTCCTTTTTATTATTAAATGAATGTTTCTTTATTGATTAATAGAGAATAGAGAATGACTTTAATGTAGACATGTAGTTATTCCAAACATGCATGCCAAATCCAGCATTAATTGACGACGCTTTGAAGTGACGCTAAACGATACGAGGACGTGTCTTTTCACTTGATTTGATTCCTCTGTCCTCGAGTCTTTTCCTTGCGTACTTCCCTCTCATCCCGGAGGGGTGGAGCTAAGACACGAGGAAAGAAAGCAAGGAAAGGAAACGAGGATGCACAAATAAGAAATGAGAAGCACCCTATAAAGCTCTTAGAATATTAGTGAACTCCGTCTCCGATCGGCGCACAGGGACAAAAATAAATAAATAGCCTAAATTAAACGCACTGTACTGTACAATTTTTTGGTACAACTGCCCGCCACCCACCCGAATTTAATTAAAATATAATTTTTCGTCACGTCATCAGCCCGATCCGCGGCTGTAACCGCCAACCACGCATCTCTACTTCAGTTTGTTTCTTGCACAAAACTATTGTATGATTTTATTTGTGGTGCTTTGATTTCCTTTTGCGTTTAATGTACGGAAAAAGCAGCATGAACATTCTTCAAAATTTCTCTTTTTTTATTCCACAGAATATACTTTTGTACACAACAAATAAATATTGTTTCTTTAATTTGTAAACTGTTCAGTTAGGAATATATTAGCATTTTTACAACTGTGTTACTCCCACAGGAAACTCGGTCCAACCCGCAGCTCAGTCCAAGACCTGTGTTATTTCCTAGACGTCAAGCAATACAGAAACTCACTGCAAGAATGTAAGACAATGTACCCATAATTTGGACAGCTTTTATTATTTCTCTCAGCAGGATGTCCTGTTAAATTGTTTTGCACTAGTCTTGAGCTTGTAAGTAAAGACGTCCCTTTAGTGTAAGTAACAGACTATTACAAGTCTCTATGACTATTACAACAATAGTAATTACGATTACTGTTAATAGAAAGGTATTTTTACTGGTACTTTAACTGCTATGGCTGAAACTGTACAGACTAGAGCATTCTTACAAAATAGGCATATATTGTGAACACATTTGCAAATTCCATATTGTATTTTTCCATTAATAATATTCATATGTAGAAATATGAAAATAAACTGAGATACTGCTAAGCCTAGTCTCTTTCTATTTTCTTAAAAAAAAAAACCTTCTTAACTCTGTTGCTGTGCAAAATAAGACTTCTGCCCTAGGATGCAGTTGTACGCGTGTATGTGTGCTAGTACTAACTGTCCCACTGGGACATACATAAGAGTCTTACAAAAGCATTGGATAACACCTAGGGGTGTTGGCCAAATCGACTGGGAAGGATGAAAGCCGATTGGCAGGACGGCAAAAAGAGGCGGACTCAGCGCTAGCATTTACGTCATGTCACGAACGCAGTCACTGCACGTCAATGACTATGATGTCACGTCTTCTGCTACATTTACCTCACTCTCGCAGCAGAGGTGGAGTCAAAATCTGCAACCACCGCAAAAACCAAAATAAGATCTGACGTGATGGCAAATACGCATTCTTACTCCGATAGCTGTGCATTCCTCTCCTCCTCTCACTCTTCTCTCTCTCTCTCACACACACACACACACACACAGTGCCGTAGGGAATGATTATTCTGACATCTGAATCACAAACCAACAGAGCGGCAAATTGCCACCAGCCCTGCGAATGGCTGCATTAACAGTGGTTTCATTCAGCATGTTCTGCTACATAACCCCAGTGAAAGAAACTGGCACAATTAGCTGCACAATCTAAAATTGTAGACCGTCTGCATGGATACAACACACCAAGCCGTTTTCAATTGGCTGGCATTTCAATGCAGTAACCAATCAGACAGTTTCCGGCTGAGCTATTCTGTTTGTACAATGAAATAGTCATGCGGAACATCAGGAGAAGAAGTGGCGGCCTTTAAGCAAGCGCTGCTGCTCTTTTCAAAACCCTCTGTGCTCTGAAAAAGAAAAGTGTAGATTTCTGTGGAAGATATTCCCTCCGTTTACTTAAATGTACAGTGAAGGTCAAAATCAGACAGCCTACAGTTTTCTACATTTCGAGGAAACTGCTTAGTCCTGTTCGAAGTTTCCTAAAAGGAGTGAAGCAGCAGTTTTTAAAGCAGATTTCCATCAGGTTCAAAATGAATACCAAACAGAAAGAAAGAAAGAAAGAAAGAAAGAAAGAAAGAAAGAATGAAAGAAAGAAAAGAGAAAGAACGAACAAAAGAAAGAAAATAAAAAGAACACCTCTCAATACCTCTCAGTTATTAGTGTAAATCTGGCACTTGGTGATAATTATCTGGCAAACCTTATTTAACTGGCAGATTATCTTAACAGTTTTTACTGACTTTGCAAGATGTTAAGCTTTTTTTTTTTCTTTTTTTTTTAAGTGAAGGAAACTCTCCAAAAGCAGGTTGTCCAGATGAAGGCCAAAAGGAAGACCTTTCAGCCACATCACAAGAAGGTCGTTTAATATCAGTGATTTCCAGATTATGGCGTGTTTACAATGTCATTAACTAATTCAAGTCCCACAAAAAAGCTGGTCGTCCACCAAAGACAAATGCACAAGAGGGCAGGATAATATGGAGAATCTCAATTGTCAGTCAGGGCATCACTGCAGCTGGAATTGGCAATACTTAGCAGGGTAAGGATCTGTCTAGACATTCATTTTCTTGTCGGCTTAGTCCCTTTATTAATGCGGGGTCGCCACAGCGGAATCAACCGCCAACTTATCCAGCATATTTTTACGCAGCGGATGCCCTTCCAGCCGCAACCCATCTCTGGGAAACATCCACATACACTCATTCACACTCATACACTATACGGACAATTTAGCCTATACCCAATTCACCTGTACCACATGTCTTTGGACTTGTGGGGGAAACCGGAGCACCCGGAGGAAACCCACGCAACCACGGGGAGAACGTGCAAACTCCACACAGAAATGTAAGAGAATTTGGACTGGGAACCAAAATGGCCAAAATAAAAAGCAGTGACCAAACATCTCATCAGCAGAATGAATCAAAATCAAAAGGTCAGATTAAATACAGAAATCCACAGCTTATTTGGCCCATTATTGAGTCTATTTATACTTCTAAGAAATAGGTCTAAATCTATATTTGTTCAGTTTCAGCATTAATTCCAGTAATATTACTGAATAATATGCAAATGTTTATATGATTTATGTGATTTATATGATTTATGTGCAATGCAGTTTGAAAAGTAATAGTTTCTGTCTTTAGTAGCTATGTGAGACTTACTTTGTTTACAGAAGAAGTGATTCTATATGGTTTTGCATTGTAAGCATTAAATAAAAGTAATTCTTTTAATTTACTATACTCTCAAACTCATTTCACACGAATCTCTTTTGTAAAAGTAAATTTTTACAAAATTCTGTGCATAAATAGGAAAAGAATCTGTCTGGCCTTTTACAAATGCCCTTTTAAAGGCCCCTTATAGCTCTGAAAGCGTTCACTAGAGCGTTTGAAAGCCACGTCAATCAGCTGATCCATCAGCGGATCACATAAATGTGGACAGTTCAGCAGATAGACTTGGCTTCCATTCATGTTGCTCATTGGAGAACACGAATCAATATTCATTTCAGCCAATCACAGACATTTAAGTTGAGTAATGTGAGTACAATGCTCAACCCATAACTTACTCTCTCATTAGCTGCAGCCAATTGCTGCACCTGAGATAACATGATATTAAGTCGGCCGACCGACCCAGATATTCGGCATTCTAGATATTTGTTTTTGGTCATTGGGCTTCTTTGATGTGTGTTTGAGTAGTTCACACATAGGTATTGCCAAGAGCAGATCACCCGCAGATTCTCTCTATCAGCCAGACTTGCCAATTGTGCTAAAAATCTTGTAGGGTGAGCTAGGCATAAGGTAGGATGTTGTTCTAATCTCTACTTGTTATATTTTTTTTAACGAAGACACACTGGCCTATTTCAATAATGAAAGCAATTTTAAAGGATTATTCATTCATTCATTTTCTTGTCGGCTTAGTCCCTTTATTAATCTGGGGTCACCACAGCGGAATGAACCGCCAACTTATCCAGCATATGTTTTACGCAGCGAATGCCCTTCCAGCTGCAACCCATCTCTGGGAAACATCTATACACACTCATACACTACGGACAATTTAGCCTACCCAATTCACCTATACCACGTCTTTGGACTTGTGGGGGAAACCGGAGCACCCGGAGGAAACCCACGCAACCACAGGGAGAACATGCAAACTCCACACAGAAATACCAACTGACCCAGCCGGGGCTCGAACCAGCGACCTTCTTGCTGTGAGGCGAACGTGCTACTCACTACTAATCTACTAATTCTCACTAATTACTCACCCTCATGTTGTTCCAATCCCCCTAGACCTTCACTCATCTTCAGGAATCAAATAAAGATATTTTAGATGAAATCCAAGAGCTCTCTCATCCTCCATAGACAGCAATTGTCCTGAGATGTTCAAAGTCCAGAAAAGGAACAAAAAGTCTGTAATCATACAAAGGTCTTCAAACAAAAAACACTAAAAACAATCCCAAAACAAAGTAAAACCTATTGTTCACCCATGTCTCCCACGTCAGGTCAGGTGCACTTTTACTAAATGCAAAGCTAAGCTTCCTTTCTGGACTTCTCGGGACCATTGTTGTCTTTGGAGGATGAGAGAGCTCTCGGATTTCATCTAAAATATCTCAATTTGTGTTCTGAAGATGTACAAAAGTCTCAGTAGATTGAAACAAGGGTAAGTAATAACATCTCTTTTTGGGGGGGTGAACTAATTCTTTAATCTATTTGGGACTGAGGGACTACATCACGTATATCATCAAACTAGCGGAACACTGAACCCTTTAAATGATTTTAAAGTAGTCAAAAAAGGTGAGAAGTGTATGGTCAATGCTTCGCTTTTTCATTCAAATCAAGGGCCTGTACACTTTCTACTACATTGGGACATCTGTAACCTTAATATATTTTTAGCATGGGATTTCCAATTCAAAAATTCCTTCAGATTTTGGCTTGATTGCGTTATTCCTGAAAAATGCTGTTCAAAACCTTCTCTGATTTTGATCTCCACTGTATATTTCTGGCATAAATGGTCAGTAATGCAAAACATAAATTCAATACAAAGTTGAATATTGTTCATTATGGATTTTATTTTTTTGGAGGCAAAACAATGAATATATGTACTTTTTTTGTTGTTGTTTTTTTTTACAGTATAGGAGGATCAGTTTCTACAGTTTAATAATGTAAACAATCTCAGAAGAGAAATGTGTTCAGTTTAAAAGGAAGCCATCATCTTTTTTTAAAACTATTTACATGAATTAAAATATAATTTATGACATCAAATAATTTCCACTATATAGATTTGATCTAGGAAACTAGATTTTAACAATTTAAAAATACTGAAATGCATTTGTCTCCACATTCTCATGTATGAAACTCACACGATACAGAGAAAAGTAAATGGAAATAAAACCAACACCATTTCAAGACATCCAAACTAAGTGGCATATAAATAAAAACAAACAAAAACAAACAAACAAAAAAAAAAACGACAACTCAAAACCAATATATGTAAAAATATAAAATCTTACTATCAGTATTTACCAAAAACTACGTTAAAAAAAGGAAAATCATAGCGAATTTGATAGTCATTAGATGTAAATAGTCGAAATCAATAAAAACAAGTCAATGAAGAAAACAATGTATGCCCTTTGACTCAGATTTTGTTTCCACAAAAGACAAGGTCTTAAAGCAGCAAAACAATGCGACATAGATGTGCGGTTCATTAACTGATGCTCTGGCACCATAATGACACAAATGCTAGATCCACTTCTTGATAATAAAAAAAAGGATCCAAGGTTTAGCACAGACGATATAAACTTTCCCAGAATCTGATTGGAGCAGAAAACTCTTCAATCCTGCAAGAGCATGTACTTAGTTAACAACAAACTTCAGGGCTGTATATGTAGTGAAATAGAAGTGACATTTTGTATGAACTAAAATAAAAAAGGAAAAAATCACATGCGCTCTTTTACACAATCTCTCTCTCTCACACACACACACACACACACAGGATCAAGCCAAACAATCATGACATTCGTGAAATGGATTTGATGTGATACCACACACTTCTCCAGTATCCAAACATCAAATGTACTTTTTGGTCAACTTGTCTAGCGATTGCTAAAATGAGGGCTGGAAAAATGTATTGCATTGAAGAAGGTTCCCTTTGGAAGATTTTTTTTTTCTTTTTTTATAATTATTTTTATTATTATTATTTTTAATTTGGATCTGTACATTCTAGATTGACAGTGCTGAAATGTATTGAAGTGTTCTGAAACACTGAATAAAATGGTCTATAACAAATTATATCATCTATATATTTATCTACACAAACACACAAATATATATGTATATAATCATATATATATATATATATGTATATACCTTTTATAATATGGCTGTATTGAAAAAAGTTTACTCACTTCAGTAAAGAAAACACACTGGATTGTAAAGGAGATCAGATAGGATTGATAGCTTTGTTTTCCCCTAGGGTTTAAGGCTCTCCTTGTGAGATTGGGCTGTCTGTGTGTTTTCCTTTTTTAACCGACGACCTTCTTTTTTCCAACCATCTACAACAACGTACAGTACAGGATCCAATTTCCCCTAAAACGACCAATCTCTCCAGTGAGAAAGGCTCACTTTGATCTCTTAAGCGGTATTGCATCTCAATTGCATAAAACGAAAAACACGTTAAAGTCATTAAAAAGAACCATTTCTAAAGAGACACTTTATATATATATATATATAACTGTGTTTGACTTATGAAGCCATTTCAACGAAAGTTCCCTTCTGGATTTCCCTGTATTGCTTAACGCTGCATCATGGGGTTCACCAACAAACCAATCAGATCCACCCTTTAAAACCACACGTTACCACGTCGCTGTACAGCACATAACCATACATCTCATGTTTACACAAGACACAGTGCTATATACACGTTATATACGTCTCTCTCTATATATACGTATATTTAGATAATAATGTAAACCAGCACATCTCTTGCTTGTTTAGTAGTATACATACTAAGCACAAACACTCATTCAGTTTGTTTTCTCAGGATCTTAATGGGCAAATTGGTCAGTGTTCAGTGGCCGTGTCAAGGTAACAGCTCAGTACCGTAAAAGGGAAACGTCCTGATAGGGTACTTTAACACTGAATAAGGCGTTCAGTACTTAGTGTGCGCTCTAGTAAAAGTCGAAAGAGAATTCAGTCATGTAAACATTCAGGTTAGGGTTGTGTGTTTCTGGATAAAGGGGAGAGTAAAGAGAGACTCGGCAGCCTTCTCCAAACCATACATGCGCACACTCTCGCTCGCAACTGCACTAGATCCACAGGGAGACCCTGTAGAATAAAAGCAACAGGTCCCAGCGTATAATAACAATAGTAATAAGGGACGGACCCATCCCTAGACCCCGTAAAAGACACAGACGACACACAGTTATACACTGGTACATGTTTAGACTTCAAAAAACACACACACAAAAGACAAATAGAGCAGTAGCCACAAGGTAAGAGCTAGAAAAAACCCGCAGATCTTCCCCCCATCAGAAAGGAGAGAGTAAAAAAAGAGTGTTTGAGCTTCGAGAGAGAGAGAAAGAGGATGAGAGAGTGACATGTAAACAAAGTAGAGATGCAACCGCATCTCTAATGAGATTGAGCTCTGGAAAGATCTTCCTCCTAGTTTACCGCCACCCTTCTCTCAACCGCCGACAGGAGTGCTTCAGTGCGGGACCACCTGGAGGTGTGTGAGGGCAAAGCTACTGGAGGAGTCCAACCACATGACTGTGCTGTCAATTCAAAACCAATTGGTTGAGAAGTTAGGTGTGGTCACGGTAGTGGGAATTTTGGCAAGACTTCCATCGTTGCGTATCGACTTTCTGTTGGACAGTGTGGTGAATTCACTAAACTAAATTAAGCTTCAATCAAATTTGAGTATGGAAATAAGCGAAATCAACAAACTTGTGACATCATCATTTTGAACACGACAAGGATTATTTTGAGTATTATTTTAAAACGGCTTGATTATGAAGTCAAGCTACCATTGGTCCTGGGCGATGGGACTATGACGGTGTGCTTTGGGACAACTAAATCTGTGTGGAAAAATGGTCGATAATTGAACTGAGTTTTTTTTTTAGTTTGAAGCAGCTTGGCAATGCTAACCTGACTTCAGTTAATAAACTCTTTGAATTACCACTGGGTTGGGTCAATGACACAATAAGTACTCTGGGGGAATTAAATCTACGTAGGGAAAGGGCAAAATTACAAAACAAATACATTTGAATGAAATATGGCCAAAATGAAGTATGCTTAATGAGTTTAAAACAGTTTGCTAAAGTGAAGCTTCCTGAAGACACTTTGAACTAGTGTTGGTGCAATACATGGGTGTGTTTTGGGGCTCCGCCTACTTTGGCGTGAATTTAAGTTAGTGTTTATTATGTTAATGGCAGGGAAATGTAGCACCAATTAACATTGAAATCGCTTTAAGCAGTGTGGGGGTCATTTGGGGAGGTTTACTAACAGCAAATCATTGCCCTGGGAACATTTTTACATCTAAATGAATAACAGAAAAACATTTGGTGTACATATGCTGGAGTTTTAAGTTTTTCCTTCTCAATTAGAATTCAAATGACATGAATTTAGCAGAAAAAAATTCAACTGTAAATATGACTGCAGCATTGCAACTGCATTTCTTATGGGCATATTCTACCAGTTTTGAAATGTGATGATTATTTGACATTGGGTTGGGTTGCTTTTTGTCCCTCCCAAAAAAACAGAAGCAGATAAGTTAAAGGTGAAACGTGTTTTTCTGCACCACAAATTGTTTTCTAATTCGCCAGCGCTATAATCTCATAAATAGCTTTGTCAGGCTGCTCAAACAAACAGCAATGTTTTAATACAGAATTTCGACAGATGTTGCCCCAATTTAAGCTGAAATAGGAAAAAAAAAAATATTACAACTTCGACTTCAAAGAAGCACAGTCTGGGTTGGACTCGTTTGTGTCTGACAACCCAGCAGCAAAAGCCCCTTTAACATACCAGAGGAAGGCAGAAGCCAGACCAAAGAAGCACTACCTCGTTTGAGTGCATAGATGAAATTAAGGAAGCACTAAAATTACAAAAAGACTACATTTTTTTTTCTTGACTTTTTGATTTGTAAACTCTACCTTGTAGGATTTTTTTGTTTGTTGTTTTTCTTTTAAATCCACTTTTCATCGCAACACACACGCACACAGAGTTGAACATCCACAAAGTTTCGCTAATACAAAGCAGTTATTGTTTATATATCTGTACGACAAAATGGTGAAAGCACCTTGCGGGTCTATGAAGAGTGACAAAGGGGTACAAATAAAAAAAAAAGAAGAAAAAAAAAAAAGAACACACGTCACAACAACCAATGGAAAAGAGTGCGGTTTGCTACGAAGCCCGAGCCGCTCGCAACGTCATGAATGGCATCAAACACACAAGAAAAGCAGCACTTGTGTCCGGTGTCTCAGAGCTGTTCATTTGTAATCCTCCAGCCCCCCAAATGTCCTCCGATCCTCAGTTAGAAGTGACAAGGTCTATATATATATTTTTTTTTTATTCCAATGTTCAAAATGTAAACATGAAGAAGTGCCTTGGTTGAGGTGCTGAGGCGAGTCCCGGACGGGGCGTGAAACTGGAGGCGTGGTAAGGCGAGTCAGCGATGCAGGCTCCTCTGGGCTTCTTTCAGCAGAGCATCAAAGTCCAGTGCATCATACTTGCTCTTCACTGGGCCTGGACCTGCCTCATCTAAAAACACACACACAGATATGCTGAAACCATAGAGGAAATCAAATAGCTAGATTATAAAGAAATTATAAAAGATTCATTAGGGTTACGGGCGACGCAGTGGGTAAGAAAGTCGCTGGTTCGAGCCTTGGCTAGGTCAGTTGGCATTTCTGTGTGGAGTTTGCATGTTCTCCCTGCGATCGTGTGGGTTTCTTCCGGGTGCTCCGGATTCCCCCACAAGTCTAAAGGCATGTGGTACAGGTGAACTGGGTAGGCTTAATTGTCCGTAGTGTATGTGTGTGAATGAGTGTGTATGGATGTTTCCCAGTGATGGGTTGCAGCTGGAAGGGCATCCGCTGCGTAAAACATATGCTGGATAAGTTGGCGGTTCACTCCGCTGTGGCGACTCCAGATTAATAAATGGACTAAGCCGAAAAGAAAATGAATGAATGAATTAGGATTACCGATGGATATAGCTGCATATGAATTCATGTTATAAAATTACTTCATGTTATAAATTCATCATTATACTATTATATTATGTTATATAACTAAAATAAGTTAATATAGGCAATACTAAAACATGCATAGACAATACAGTAAAATAAATCTTTAAATAATAGATCAACTATATCATATATTTCTATAATATAATACATATAATTCTATATAATTCTATAATAATACATTTCTGTACTTTGGAATTCATGTTAAATACAGTCACTTTTTCTTTGCCACTGAAAAATACCAGCATTTTGTAGGTGAAAATTGCTTCGATATTTTCAATAAGCGTTTAATTTCATATTTGCTCTAAGTTGTAGTAATTTTATGCACTTATTTTTTTGTAAGTACTTCAATTTAAGTTTTACATCTTAGATGTATATATTTTTTTTATCAGTTATGAATGACAGCACTTAATAACATGGTTATTACAAATACAATATTTTACCTTACTATAGTATCTTACTATATAATTCAGAACTGTATGTCACGCTTTTGTTGTTACTGTTTAAGCATATAATCATTCTTTCGGCTTAGTCTCTATTACAGAGGTCGCAACAGCGGAATAAATCTGGAAAACATTTCGCACACAGACTAAGGCCAATTTAGTTTATTCAATTCACCTATACTGCATGTGTTTGGACCAGAGCACCCGGAGGAAACCACAGTGAAAACATGCAAATGCCACACAGAAATGCCAATCTTGTGACGGTGCTAATCACTGAGCCACTGTGCTGTATGCAGTCAGTTTTTGCATATCATATACCTAATTTACATGAAACACAAGAAATGTATTAAAGTTATCTGACGTTTAATTCATTCGTTTTATTTTTGTTGATCTCGGAGCACAAACCCAGTGGAACAAACACGACCGTAGAAACCAGCAGCAGCCATTAATAAACATATTATTAGTTTCACCACTACTGTGGACAGCATTTTTTGTTTGCATCCTATCTGGCATATGTAATATAATCTGACTCAGCACATTCGATTAGACAGTGAGTCTGGTATAAAAATGAACAAATTATGAGGCGAGCAGCTTTTTTCCATTATCGTCGTCTAGAACTGGCTTCACACATTGTTTAGACCATCGACTTGATGTAATAGCAAAGCACTGCGGTGTACCGGCCTGAATATAATTAAAACTGCAGCCTGCTTCTTCAAGTGGGTCAACCAAGAATCAAAAAGTCTTTTTTTTCCTATTTAAATGCAAATGAAGTTGAATTAGGCCGTTTATTAGCTTAGAATGGAGAAGACACTTTCCTCTGACTCAGAGCAGCAGACGTTTGATGCAAAGAGAAGATCAAAGACACGGAAAACTCTCTGTTCTCTTACCCAGATCTATGTAACGCTTTCTGCCAAACCGTCGACTGCCGTTTCCGCCACTCGGACCGAGCAAATCCCACCTGTGCCGTGAGGTCTGGCCGTTCTGAATGTGTCTCAGTGTGATGACTCCACAACGCTCCCTACACAAACACATGGAAACATCAGGACTCCGCTCTCCCACTCATCATCAAGTCAGGCAAGTAGACGGAAATGAAACCCACTCTTTTTTGATGACCACTTTACAATCCTCTGGACGGCCGAAGGCCTCGAAGCGCTTGCGCAGCATGGTCTGAGTCACGCTGCTTGGAAGGTTGTGAATGTAGATCACTTGGCACTTGTTCTGAAAATGCACATGCAATTTGATCAAAATCTTCAACAGTGCTTAAAAGAAACAAACTAATTATTTGACAAGATATGTGCAGTATACTGCTACTGGAAAAATACTGGTATGAATAGTTTATTTCCAACGCGTCGGAATCAAAATTTTGCTCACTTCAGTATTGCTTCACAATCTGGGGCTGAAACCAGTAAACATCGCAACAGAATGATATGATACGACTCGTATCAACCTACTCGAAACTGGTAAATAAGGACAATACTAGAAGTAAAAACTGGCATTACTTTGACTATGAAACAGATGGTCAAGGTGAATGAACTGACCTCATGCACCTGTGTGCAAGCATTGCTATTAATCATGTGTTGCTACAGGAGACACATCCAGTCTTGCAGTTTTGCTCATTCTGATCTTATCCACACATTTAGAGATCGACAAGTGAGTGCATTGTTCATCTTTCATGAATTAAGGTAAAGACAACTAATCAATGCAAATACATATAAAAATGTGATGTAAACATGAAAGCTCAAATGTGCATGTTCCTGGCTTTCACCAGCATGGACCACACCACACTTTAAGCTAGACTTTACTGTAGGGATGTAGGGATGAAAGGGATGGTCAGAGAACAGTGGGATGAAGGGGAAGGGGAGTAAGAGGATGACTGGTAAACAGGCAGGTACAGTAGGTTGATCAGGTGTCCTACTATGCCCAGAGACTCAGAGTGGGGGTACTGTCTCTTGTGATATTTTGGCAGAGCGATTGGACCCCCTGATTCAACCTACATGTAGGAGTGAAGAGGGTTATAGGGTTGTGAATGGGAAGCGAGGAAATAGAGGGAGAGAGGGTGGGTTCAAAGAGAACGAGAAGAACAGTGTTAGAGGAATGGTCTTCCTTAAATAAGTTTAAGGGAGTAGGTGATTGGTTAAGGAGACAAAGTCAGGCGTGGTTCCGCCGTTGAACCTTTGTTAACAAATTAACCCCATATGTTTAGCACTTGCATTTCAATCTATTAAATATTAATTGAATATGAATGAGGGAAGAGTTATGCTATATTCATTTTCATCAATAATATGAAGAAATAATATAAGGATAATATGGCAATGGTTTTGCTGCTCATCGCCAATATGAAGCAGCTGAGAGAGATTTAAATCAGAGAAAGCACGAGAGACAAAACTAATGTCATTTTGAACTAATACATATGTTAACAATAATATGTTTTAAAGACATACCTAACATCATTTCATTCAAATGTAACACATTTTTTTATTACACGGGTATTAATGTCAAAACAAGATTACAATTATTTGTATGCTATCAATTTAGTATCAATACTCGGGTATTACATTCTGGTATCGCACTGAATCCACAATTGAGATATCAAGCCATCCATGTCGTGACAGAAAAACAAAACATTTACCTTTGGGATTTTATAATGGGGTTTTTCAATGCTACAATGACTAAAACTGTTTTGGAAAAACAACCTACCCCATCATTTTCCTGTCCACACTTTGTCTTGCTCCTTTTTTCATTTGCTCCATGACATGTCTCTGAGCTTTCATCGCTGAAAGAAGGAGGACAGGTTTGCGTTACAAATGAATAATTGAAAATGAAAGTTTTGTTATGATGAAGATCTTGTTAACATGATACTGGTACTCTACTGTATTTAAAGACAGATATCAAATATTACTCGTATATCTCTAAGATGTAAATGTAGCGTTCTATTGCTTGACATTTAAATAAAAAATAGCTATGCTAACAGCATGCTAACAGGCAAAAATTAAGAGATCTATAAATTATAAACATCTGACCATCATTGTGTGATCTGTAGTCAATCTGTTCAGCTTTTAAAAAGTAAAATAATCTTAAGAATGACATTTTTTGGAACATTATTAGAAACTCCAGATGATGTGTAATTATTAGTTACTACACAGCACTGATAGGGAGTACTTTTTTTGGGGGGGGTGAACTAGTCCTTTAAGGTGACAAAGCTGCAGACAAAAACTTATACTGCTAACTTTGACATTTTATGCCTTTTTTTGTTTGTTTTTTTACACTAATATAATAAAAAAACCTACTAAATATTCTCAGGTGCTTCTTTTGTCACACATCATCAATTAGTGTCTGCAATTTTTTTTTTAAGTTTTTTTTCCCCTCAAAAATATTTTTTTCTTTTGTTTGAGCCATAACCTCAGCAGCACGTACATACACCAAACTTCCGTTTTATTCATATCTATATTCTGAAGGTTTATTAAATAATTTAGTTCATTAATTCAACAATTTAGCTGATAATATTTTACTCTACAAAAAATGATGAAAATATATAGCTTTCTGACTGTTTCCAATATTATTGAAATTATAGCTTTAAAAAAAACTACTGTAATATGTGAAATAAAGAACTTCGAACCTGACTGCATCCAATGTTCAGATCTTTGTGCTTTTTAAATATTGTTTTCTTCTTGTCTTCTTTGTCATTTTCTCTCCTTTTTAATGATTTCCTTTATTTGAACTTATTTTTTACACACGCACACGCATAAGTCCATATTAAAATAAATTATGCCTCAATGGCAAATTTAAACATAAAACTCTGCCAAATTTTTAATACCTCCCCCCGCAATTCTTTTTTACATTTTTTTTAATTCACAGGTTCTGCTGGTTGCATTTCCTGAATTTTCCATTTTCAAGCCAATTTTAATAGTTTGTTCTGGTTCAATCTGAATTTTCCCAAACCTGTGCAGAGCCAGGGGGATCAGCGTGAGTGCTCCAGGTTGGCCCCACCCTTATTCAAGCTCTGCAATTCTTAATGAAATTGATCAGCTGGGGAAGTATGGTAATAACTCATTGTTGTTTTTTTACACTAGTATTTACTCTATTAACCTGCAGTCTATTTTAGTGTCACCATATTTGTGTGACATTACACATGCATTTGTGCATAACAACACATGTCCTGTTTCACTTTTCAAAGTTATTTGTTAAAAAAACTCTTCAAAATGTTCACATTTCTGAGTTCCACAAAACGTAGCTAATTCAGTGGCATATTCAATGGCAAACCCAGTACCTGAAGGAGAGTTTGCAGCTGGGAGAGGGCGGTGAACAGGACACTGGCGACTGGGCGTCCAGCTCTGGGGTTGTAGATCGGACAGGTGAGGGTTCACTGGTCTCCTCTGGACTGGGCAGCTCAACCAGAGAATCTACCTCAGTTCTTTGCTGGCAGTCTGTTAATACACTCTCCTCCTCCTCTTCCTCCATCTCTTCTTTCTCTACATCCATCTCTATCTCCTCCTCTTCATCTTTCTCTTTCACTTCCACATGGCACTGTGAGCCATTTAGCACTGCTGTTGTCTTACGACTCTCTCCCAGCCCCATCAGGCAGTAATCATGGTCCCCATAAGCACGTTGCGTCCCACCCTTAGAGTCTATATCCCCCGTTTGACCCATGCGGCGCAGCTGGGCATACAGTTCTGTCTGTTCAGGGAGTTTGCGCATATGCGCCCGCGTCAGGCATGAGCTTTTGGTGGTGAGATCCGCTTTTGCGTCGGGTTTGAAGAGCTCATCTTCCACTGGTTTATGGGGAGGTGTGGTGGGGGGAGTCAGGCCTGCAAACACACACACACTCACGCTCATTAATCACTGCGACAGGCACAACCAAATGCACTGGAATATCACCCAGTATTCTGTTATTAGTCATGGTGTACAAGAGCTATTAAATGAACATAATTAATGACGCTTATGAAAGGAGTCATACATAATATTATGCGTGTGTAATATATAATAATGAAGGATTAACTTGAATCGGTTATTATTAGTGGAGGTTGCTAAGGCAATTATCTATATTGGTATTGCTCAAAAGCTTTTAAGCATTCATTATGAAATGAAAAATATTCATGAAACTGTAATAAATTCCACTTACTGATATTTTAATGAAAAATTCAATTTGATCTAGTTGTTATAATATATATATATATATATATATATATATATATATATATATATATATATATATATTAATGTTTTTGAATTATTTGACAGAACATTGACACTTTTAATGAAAAACAAATTCCGTTTCTTGCAATGAAAAAAGGTTGTCACTAAAAAATATTTAGGACACAATTATAATGGCCTCATGACAATTATGTTCATGACAGATTTATGACCGGTAATGTTGTATTGGCAATACCAAGTTGTCAAGACCAAGACAGGTTGTCATTCATTTGGTTATGTCAAGTTATGTCATAATGAAGACATCTTAATCAATGTCATCTTTGCATTTAATATGACATAACTGAGTGAATGACACTTATCATTGATAATGATTATTAAGATAATTGTTATAAGCATGCATAAAAATATCATTCATGACATGTAAATGCTTTATGAAAGTCTTATGAAGTAAAGTGTTCCCAATACATGTGAAAGTAAATAACAATTTCTATTTTAATATATTTTAAAATATATGCAGTCTTGTCAGGGTAAGGCAGAATTTTCAGAAATATTACCCCAGTCTTCAATGTCACACACAATCAATCATATGATAAATCAATGTTGAAAAAAAAAATGCTTGTTTTTTTTAGAATTTCTCGATTAATTAAAAGTTCAAAAGACCAAAATTTGACTTGAAAAGAAACCTTTCTTTAACATTATACAAGTTCAAAAGTTCAGTAAAGATTTCATTTTGTAATTTTATAATGCTCGTATACAGCATGTCTGCATTAAACTAGACAAAATGAGAGTGAATGCATAAGTATTAAATTTGCCATAAACATACACAGACCATAAACTTCCTGAATCCAGTCAACAAATTAAATATGACAGCGAGGACATTCATAAAATGACTTAACATTTTAATTCTAACTAAAATCTGATCTTTTAAATACAAATATACTCATCAAAGCGTCCTGGAGAAAATGACAAAAACTCAGCATCGCCATCACATCAATAAACAACATGCTTTAATTGCATTGACAATTCATTTTACAACATTACTCTTTCCTTTTGTCTGTTTCTATAAGTGAAGGCTGCAAACTTTTATTTGACAGGATGCAGTAACAGCACTAAGCCGTTTACCATTCAGCTTATTTAGACATTCACTAGCCTAATCTACACACGTCATTCACGACAGTGTAAATCCTGGCAAGCTATTAGCATGTGTGAGAACATACGAGGTGAAGCAAGTGCTAATAGCTTACACAATGCCCCAAAAATGACACACACATAAAAATACCACCGACTAAGTGCGTAATAATACCTGCTGTGCCACACAGTTCCATACAGAGAGTCTGCTCAAAGGGCTTGTTGGCGTACTGCGTGTCTCTGATCAGGAAAACACAAAGAAAAAAAAACAGCAGAATCCATTAAACTCTTACTCGGACAAGAAAAAC
>CAIGQQ010030212.1:0-10856 GCA_903798035.1 Danio albolineatus | reverse complement strand
AAACTTGTTCATGCTTTTATCAGCAGCAGGGTGGATTACTGTAATGGGCTCTTCACTGGCCGTCCCAAAAAGACAGTCAGACAGTTGCAGCTCATTCAGAATGCTGCGGCCAGGATTCTGACCAGAACCAGGAAATCAGAGCACATCACACCTGTCCTCAGGTCTCTACACTGGCTCCCAGTTACATTCAGAATAGAGTTTAAAGTATTATTACTTGTCTATAAATCACCAAATGGCCTAGGAGCTCAATACATTACATATATGCTGACTCAATACAAACCTAATAGATCACTCAGATCATTAGGATCACATAAACTAGAAATTCCAAGAGTTCAGTCAAAGCAGGGTGAATCTGCTTTCAGCTATTACGCCCCTCGCTGCTGGAATCAGCTTCCAGAAATGATCAGATGTGCTCCAACATTAGGCACATTCAAATCAAGACTGAAAACGCATCTGTTTAGCTGTGCCTTTACTGAATGAGCACTGTGCTGCGTCCGACAGATCGCACTATTGTTTCTTTCTTTTCTTTTCATTCTTTTATAACTTGTCTTAACTCCTTTTAATCTGTTTTTATCTGTTTTTTTTATTATTTTATTTTATTTCTATTTATGTAAAGCACTTTGAATTGCCACTGTGTATGAAATGTGCTATATAAATAAACTTGCCCTTCCTTGCCTTGCATTGCCTTGAAGATCATTCCACAAGCAAGAAACATTGAATGTAAAGATTTTGGAAAGTGACTAAGAGGAAAGCGAACAGAGGCTTCTAGTTTAAACGTTCAAAAGCAAGTGGAGGTAAAAGGGTGCTGAATTAGAGGGGTTCTGTAAGCAAGCACAAACAATTTGAACTTGATACAAGCTTCAACCAGTAGCTAATGCATAGAGATTAATAGAAGCGTAACATGGGCTGTCTTGGGCTGAAGACCCAACGAGAGCAGCATTTTGGATCATCTATAGAGGTCATAGAGGGAATCCATGCAGCCGGAAGAGCATAACACTAGTCAGCCTAGAAATGACAAGAGCTTGGAGTATAAATTGTGCAGATTGTGATCGTTTAGAAAAGGGTTTGACCTTTCTGATGTTGAAAAGTGCAAACCTGTATGATCGAGCTGTGTTAGCAATGTGCTCTTTAAAGGACAGCTGATGATCTATGTTAGACCCTGATGTCATATGATCCTTTAGAAATCATTCTAATATGAAACAGTAACTACTGTATTTAAACAAAATTCAGCTTTTTCAAGATTTTTCTAAACTTTATAATAATAATAATTAATAACCAATGCAATGCACACTGAATAGACATAGTTTCTCTCAAAAAAAGTAATAATAAAGGAAATAAAATCAACCTGACCTCATATTTTGGAAAGATAGGGATTATTTGGACTATTTATTTGGCATTGGTGCTGAAATTGCCAACAGACGTTCAATATAAGCTGCATTGTGCCTACATGCTCGCTCTTTTCCGCAGATAAAGATGCTGAGCGCAATATCTCTGTGTCCAGTCATGCAGTCGGTGTGTGAAGCACAGATATGAGTGTGTTTCTTGGGCAGCTCTCAGGGTACAACAGAGGTTAATGTAGGTGTCCTGGAGTTTATCTGTGACAAAAGAACAGGCTTATCAAGCAGTTTCTGCAACCGCAGCCTGTGTTGAGCTGCTGCTTCGGTTCTCACACTGGTAAATCACCCGCATTGTGTTTCCTTTCCAGTGTCTGTGTCCCACACTCTAATGCTATGAGCGCTGACCATGGGATACAAACTGAAAGAGCTCATGGCTCCATGTGCTGCAGAATACTATTGTCAAATGTTCTCTTACATATATACAAATAATATATATAAAAAAAGATGTTGACAATGGTGTACTGTATATGCACATTCAGGCTGGTTGGTTTTCAGCTAAATATGAAAACCTTTTTATAGAATTTGGGCCATTTATTTACACAACAGCAGCAATTTTGGGACTGAAATATATTTTTATTTTCAAACAACCATTTCATCTACACTTGCACAGTAAACAAAGAGAGATGGCCGAACTACACTGTAAAATTAACAGTGTCCGATTTTATGATTCACAAGTGTTTTCAGTTTATTTACAGTTGTGAATTTCATTGTGGGATTTCTGCTCTGTCTTCTTTTGATGTTAAAAATTCAACTCTGCACTTTAACAAAGTGACTTTTATTGTAATAATACAATACTTTTGTTATAATATTATTAATATAACGTATAATAAATAATAATTAAGTCTGTAAAATAACAGAAAATTCACTGGCAGTTTATTACAAGGTGTTTGTACTGTAATCTACAACACCAACCCAGACAATATATCACTTTAAGCTATTAAAACTCTTAATAAAAGTTACTTTTTCCAACTTTTCTAGGTTAAAAGTTGTTGGAAGAAAGGTCAAGGTCCCATAATGCAGTTCAAAAGCATAAATATATGGAAAAAATAAAAAATAAAAACAGTGGGTAACACGTTCGCCTCACAGCAAGAAGGTCGCTGGTTCGAGCCCCGGCTGGGTCAGTTGGCATTTCTGTGTGGAGTTTGCATGTTCTCCCCGTGTTCGTGTGGATTTCCTCTGGATTTCTCCGGTTTCCCCCACAGTCCAAAGACATCCGCTATCCAGTAGGTGAACTGGGTAAGCTAAACTGTAGTGTATGTGTGTGAATGAGTGCACAGCAAACATACAGTGTGATTTTTTATTTATTTATTTATTTATTTTGGTGTTGTTCAGTGTTAAAACCAGAGTACATTTTAATCCACAGGTGTGAAAGAGCGTATATTTAAGAGGGTTTTTTCAGTGTTAAACTTTTAACTCAATATGCAGTGTTTTATTTTTACTCGACTGGTTCTTTCAGACAAGCAATGATCAAACCAGTATGTTTTACTTTAGCTTGAAACATGTCTTGTTGCATTATAACATGTAAAGAGTTGAATGTATAGAAATTATTTCTGAAAAAAATTATGAACATTTAATAAATAAAAAACAATTTTCAACATATTTGATCATGTTGTCTGTCACACGCACACCAGTTGATAATATAGGAAAAAAAGGTAATATATTAACACTTTGAAGGGTAACTTCAGTTTGATGTAAGAATAAAGTCTTACTGTGTTAAAATAAACTCTGTGAGTAATTCCACACCTTAGAGTGTTATTTTAACTCCAAAATGGAGAGAGTCAAATGTACACCCAAGGAGTGTTAAGTTTAACTCAAATTGAGTTAAAGGTACACTGATTTTTTTGCTGTGTGTGTATGGATGTTTCCCAGTCATGGGTTGCAGCTGGAAAGGCATCCGCTGTGTAAAACACATGCTGGGTAAGTTGGCTGGTCACTCCACTGTGGTGACCCTAGGTTAATAAAGGGACTAAGCCCAAAAGAAAATGAAAATTGAAATGAATCACAAAAAAAATGCAATTTTTTATATATATATATTTTTCAGTGTTCATTCATTCATTCATTTTCTTTTCGGCTTAGTCCCTTTATTAATACGGGGTCGCCACAGCGGAATGAACCGCCAACTTATCCAGCATCTGTTTTACGCAGCGGATGCCCTTCCAGCCACAACCCATCTCTGGGAAACACATCCATACATTCTCATTCACACACACACACTATGGACAATTTAGCTTAACCAATTCACCTGTACCGCATGTCTTTGGACTGTGGGGGAAACCGGAGCACCCGGAGGAAACCCACGCAACCACGGGGAGAACATGCAAACTCCACACAGAAATGCCAACTGGCCCAGCCGGGGATCGAACCAGCGACCTTCTTGCTGTGAGGCGAACGTGCTACTCACCACGCCACCGTGGCGCCCATTTTTCAGTGTATACCGCTTTATTTAAAATGAACGTGAATGGACCTATAAGTTTAAGAGTCTAATGAAGTTACAAATTTGAGTCACAAGCTTTTCTTATTTGTTAAATATTTGTATAGAACCAACAGCCAGATCCGAAAGATGTCACTATACTTCAATCAGAATTTTAAGTAGCTTTGATGAAAAACCAGCAAACCGACAATCTAAACCCAACATTCGCAGGTCTTTTCAACTTTAGAATAAAGAGACAGAGATGAATGGGAGGTGAGGACGGGGGAAACTAAACCAATGAATTTAATAACATCTCCAATTCCAACAATCTTCATCAAATCAAAATTACAGATGGCATCCTCTGAAAGTGTCTTGACCAGTCTCTGAAAGCAATGGAGGATGAGAGGCTTTCTAGTCTAGCTTTATTGCATTAAGCAATTCAGAGCACATCAACTTTCCCCTCTTCAACGTTGACAGATGAGAGATTTCTCAAAGCACTGCGCGTTCCCGAACAGGCTCACTCCCCCTCAGTTCTCCACTTCCTTCTCTTTTCCATAGTTTTTGATATTCCTCTGCCATCACAACAGTCATTTAAATGCTCAGAGTCCCTTGTTCTTCAAAGAGAGTCCCTCCTTTCATGAACCTCGCTAAACAGGAGGTATGCAGATCTCAACTCACTCTTGTGTTCATCTGACAAACACAGACTGATGAGCCACACCACACACACAAATAAACAATGCAAAAACATCTTAATTCTGTCTAAATCTAAGCGTATACTTGTACAAATAGTGACCAATGTTGATTATAATGGCTAATTCTTGATTTTAACCCTCATTTGCGACCTTGGACCACAAAAAATGATGGATTTTCCTTTAATGGCAAAAATAGTTGGAAAAAATCATATTCGCTAAAGATATTTAGTACATTTCCAAAGGTAACTTATTTTGGACAACTTTAAATGTGACTATCTCAATATTTAGATTTTCCAGACTTTCAAATACAGTTCTTTTATCTCATGCAGTTGCATAATTTAATTCATTCTTTTTGTTGTCTTTGAAATAAGGTTAAATATTCTCCAGAATGTAATGAAATACCAGTTATATAACATCACTTGTCCAGGTATGTCATAATTAAATACTGTTTCCAGTACAAGGTTGCGGCTAGCAGGGCATCCACTGCATAAAACGTATTCTCAAATAATTGGCAGTACATTCCGCTGTGGCGACCCCTGATAAATAAAGAACTAAGCCAAAGGAAAATGAATGAATAAATATAAATGCTGCCCGATCCTAACAAACCATGCCCCAATGTAAAGCATATTTATTCAGATTTAGGATGATGTAAAGCACTGATCATCAACGAATACGACCTGCTGAGCCATTCAATCTGGCCCGTGACTGGATTCCAAAATTGTGAGGATCAAAAAGAAAATAGTGGTCCACACTATTAAAGCAACTAAAAATATCTTTTCCTCATGCCTTTACTTACCTTTTTTTTTTTGCTTGTTTGTTTGTTTGTTTTTCTAAGTCTTAACAACATGCTTGAAACTAGCAGACTCCTCAGGACTAAAAAAAGGAGGAAAAACAATCTGACACAACTTAAAATAGCATGGCAAATAAATAACCTGGTACCAGAACAAAACAGGTCACTAATAATGTTCGCACATCAAATGAAAGTGGGTTAAGTGGGTTTGAATTCAAATCACAATGCTGAAACGGGCCACTCACAGTGCTTAATCAATGGCTAAAGTTACATTTCTCCTTGTTGACTTGTAGGCAAAATATCTATCACTCCTTAAAGACATTATAATTTGAACGGCATCTGCGCTCATGTTAGTCTGTTTTTTATTATTCCCGAGGTTTCCATAATCCTGGACCAGGCCGTATCCTGAGCAGCTGCTGTGGTGGTCATGGAGGAGTAGAGAGCATGTGACCGATAGCTGTAAGACCCCAGTGACAGACGAGTCCTCGCATTGTTCCCGAAGGGCCAGGCTGTTCACCAGCCGGTGACCCACCTGCGGTTTCTCCATGATGGACGTCCAGCGTTCTCCAGCCTCTGACGCCTAGACTGCAGCTCTGCACAAGACGTCTGGCCAGAGGAGAAATGGTCGTGCCCGACTGAGCCTGGTTTCTCTCAAGGTTTTTTAACTCTTCACTTTCGCCAATTGGTGAAGTTTTTCCTCGCCGCTGTCGCCTCTGGCTTGCATGGTTCGGGACTTCTAGGGCTGTGCATCGATGGATTCTTCTTCAGTGTTTTAACTCTCAGCAGTGAAAAATAAACCACGCTGAATTTAACTAAACTGAACTTCAACACTGAAAACTGTTTCAATTTTTTTTAATGCATGTGAAGCTGCTTTGACACAATCTACATTGTAAAAGTGCTATGCAAATAAAGATGAATTGAATTGAATTAAATAGTGGGTGACTGTGGTATAGGTGATGGGAGCCTGAATCAAATGCCTTCAGCCAAATTAGATTTTTACTTGATTTTCTTCTTGGGGATCCGGCCCCCAAAGAGACTGTCTGGTAAAACTCTGGCCAAATATAGTTGATGACCGCTGATGTACATTATATATCTCCGTTTTTCCAAAGTGATTATTGCATATTGTTATCATTACCCAAAGATACAATATGCATTAGGCTGGGCAGAAAGATCACACTCAGCTTTGTGAAATGATTTCACGCTAAACCTTATTAAAACAAAAACTGTAGACAGACTGAATGACTATCCAAATGCAAGCTCTTCCAGCAGGAATAAGAGCGCTTCTTGAAAAAAAATCCATTTAAATATTTCTGAAGTGTGTTGAGTTAAAACAAAACAGAAATATTTCTGGCCGCTGCAACATTACATACAAAAATGCTAATAACTGTGGTTTAATCAGAGCAATAATTATCAAGAACAATAACTACAATTCCTTTTCATGTACTGGCAATTAACAGTCTCTTTTTTGCATGATTTTTCTCTCGGAAGTAACAAAATGATTTAGTGAACATTGCGCTTCCTGTGTGTAGTGGTCACTCAGAGACTCCATACGTGTCGCCCACGGATGCACAAAAACAGCAATTACCCCTGATTGGGCCGACTACGCACCCATCAATGTCAAAGTCTCTCGCTCTGCTATATTGACAGCAGAAACAACAGCAGCCAATCATCAGACCCATGGGAGACCCTGTAACACTCCACGGCCTACAGACCCTCGGTACGGTCCATTACGCAAGGACTCAGCTCAAACACATGAAGAACCTTTCACTGGATGCTTTCCTTATGCTCAATCTCAGGCCATCCAAGATGTGGAGCTACATCAAAGGTGTCAAATTCAGACCTGCACAATTCCAACCCTGCTCCGACACACTCACCTGTAAGTTTCAAACAAGCCTGAAGGACTCAATTACTGTAGTTTCAGGTGTTTTAAATTAGGGTTGGAACTAAACTGTGCAGAGCTGCTGCCCTACAGAAATTGACAAGAAGCTCATGTTCCAGACTTTGCTGAAACTGTAGATTATAGGTAACAATGTTTTAAATAATGTTTAGTTTTTTGAACATCCCAACTGTTTCACTTTGTAACTCACTGTATGTTCAGAGGCCTTCAATTCTACAATGATGAAAAAAATCTAACTTTAAGTTCAATCTTATCGGAAGTTTTTTTTTAAACTGTTGAATTAAAGAGATGCAATTGCGAAATGTTTTAAATTACAATAAATGTTTTTTTTTTAATATTTGTTGGGTAAATTGTAAATGATAATTAGTCTTAGTCATTTAGTTCAAATCAAATAGTTTAAGGAGTAAGATGTACTAAACATGTATTAAAACAGAATAAAACAATGAACGTAAAGACATACTACACATTATTTTAATTCTCAACTTTGTAAATTTTATTTGTCAAAGAATTCTAAAATCAACAAAAATGTAAAAAAAAAAAAAAACAGACAAACAAACAGAAAATATGCGGAGTTTATTTATAAACAAATATCGAGAGGATCACGTGCTTATGATTGCTATCAGCTGATCTGTATTATCCAATTCACAACGCACCAATTAGACGATTCCTAAGTTACTATAAATACCCTTGGTTACGTATCACAGCTATGTTCGCTTTGAAGGATCCCCCCTTCCACCCCTATTCCTCCTCCTTTCTAGATGGGGGCCACGGCAACCCAGTGCTTGGCACTGTTGCCTCACAGCAAGAATGTCTCTGGTTTCAGTCCTTACCAAACCAGCCAACATTTTTGTGTAGAGTTTGCAAGTTCTCCCTGTGCTCAAGTGGGCTTCCCCTGTGTTTCCTGGTTTCCTCCCAGCATCCAGAAACATGCAACTTAAGTTAATTGACTAATTCAAATAGACCATAGACATGCTCCTAGTGAGTAGCAATCTTCTAAGAACAAACACTATCTGTCCTTCAGCTACTCCAGCAGGGGAGTTCTCGAGATCTACCCGAGCTCACACTACCCTCTCGCCTTGCAACGGGAGGGAGCCCTGGGCTCGAGGATCTTATGAGCTTGGGGCTCTCTCCCGGGACAGCATGCCAAACTAGCTTTATAATCAATCATCAGCTAAGTGTGAACTCTTAAATTAAATAAAATACCTACTATACTGATTTTTAAATAATCATGTGACTGCCATTTAAATGGTCCAAACACCCTTTTAGAGGTTCACATGATGCTAGATTTATTTAATGTATTTATTTTAATATATACATTTATTCTTTTTGGCTTAGTCCCTTTATTAATCAGGGGTCACCATGGCGGAATGCACCGCCAACTTTTCCCGCATATGTGCCATCACAGTGAGTGCTACTCACTGTGCCATCACACCACTCCTATATTTACTGTATATATTAGGGCTGTCAAACTGTCAACCGTTAAAAAAATTAACGCATTTAACACAGTGGCAGTTTTTAAAAAAATTCCTGTTGTGGCCGACGTGTGTTCAGGGCAGGTGCGTCCATAAAGGCGACCTGGCCGAGAAGAGCGGCAGAATAGTGAGCGAACCCCCCGGTCCTCACTTTAATCCGCGACACCTACCCCCTCCCTCCCGGTCCTCACGTTCATCGGCGAACCGGTCACTTTCTTTTTCACTTTCGGGTTGAGGGCGGCGTGATCACCGTTCGCCTAGAGCACCAGTTCAGCTTGCACCGGCCCTGCGTGTGTTTAATGAGCAAAGGAATATGGATAAAGGATCACATGGATAATATGGATCCATGTAAATGTACTCAGTGAAAGTGCCAGATGATGTCGCAAGCTGTCAAAGACAGCCCATTCCTCTCTAAGTTGTTTCCAAGCACCCTCAAATGTTTCTTTAAGTTTGATGTGTTTCCCCCCTACACGCAACTTTTTAAAAGCGTCTGCTTCGTGTTGCTGTATCAGAATTCTTGCTTGAGAAATACAGCCATACTTTAAGAACCGGTGCGTGGTGATAATCTGAAGGGAGTGCGCTGTACTTTGCGCGCTCTCTCTCTGTCTGTGTGTGTGTGTGTGTGTGTGTGTGTGCGTGCATGCTTGTTGTCACCCGATAATGTCAATAGACTGGACTGTCTAAACTGTAAAGGAGGACTAAGCAAAATTGTTTCTACTTTATAATTAATGTTCTCAACTCGCAAAACAACTTAACAATGAATACAATTGTTTGTATTCAATACTTTATAATTTTTTTTTCTTCCAATTTCCATATTTGCAATGCCTGTATATTGGATTTTTTTGTAGTTCACTTAGAATCCAACATGAAAATAATTAAGTTTGTTATTGGCATTGATTGTTTTAAAATTCAAATGGCACTTACATGCCTGTGTTTTTATTTCTGTAATAAACACGGCTTTTCGTGATTAATCATGATTAATCACAAACAAAAGTCAACATAAATAATCAACATAAATGCTCAACATAAATAATCTATAAATAAATAATCATAAATAAAAAATATTATCATCACTATTAATAATAAATGGCTTCTGTGATTGATATTAACCTGTGAATAAAGATACATAAAGGTCACGTTTTGATGATGTAAAGTGTAAATGCAGTCTCATATTTAGAGATCTGTGTCATGGACAATACTTAAAACCCCTTTCTTAAAAATACTTTCTAATAACAGTTACGTATCTCTAACACACAGACAAAATCAATCAAACAAACAAACAAAAACACATGATGTAAATCAGTCGCAGAAGTAAGGATGGAGATGCAGGAAAGATCTTTGTTATAAAAATGGAAATGGTTTGTAAAGTACACAATGATGTGACCCCCTGCATAGTGAATAGCATTGTGTGGCCACAAGCACATGCAGACAGTGACTCACTCACTCATTCCACATGACTTCATCAGCCGGGCCTCACAGGGATGCTGGGAAGAGGTGGATAAAGGGAGGAGGTGGGCGCAGAAAAACAGGCCGCTTGCCACCCACTGTTACTAAACAGGAAAATGGAAGGACTGATGGTGTCCCGCTGAAAACAGGTGCGTGTGTTTTGATGAACCCTGCAGGCATGGAAATAATTGGAGTGCATCATCCACATGACTTCTGAACTTGTGTCTTCATGAAAGAGTTTGGAACTTGAATATGATACCTTTAATAATACTGATATCTGATACCATTTTTGATACCCCAGGGAAAATATTGCATGCCATAATTTCTTCATTTGCTAGATTTAAAATGTCGAGCATGGTTCAATGTTAAGAATTTGTCCTACTGGTCCAGGGCAGATTTTCACTCAGGTTGCCACAATGTGGGTACTGCTGAAAAACAGTAAAGTAGTAAAATTTTAAAATGTTGTTTTCGTTGTTTTGGACCAATAAAACTCTAATGTAGGGTGGCACAGTGGCTCAGTGGTTAGCACTGCCGCCTCACAGCAAAAAGGTGACTGGTTTGAGTCACAGCTTGGTCAGTTGGAATTTCTGTGTGGAATTTCTGTGTGGACTTTCTTCAGTTTTTCAAGAGAAAACTGAAGCCATTGCATTTGGGAACAGAGATGAGGTTCTCAAGGTGAATGCGTACCTTGGCTCTAAGGGTCATACAACAAAAAATAAGGTCAAGAATCTTGGTGTGACTCTGGAGTCAGA
>CAIGQQ010030205.1:20395-36664 GCA_903798035.1 Danio albolineatus | reverse complement strand
TAGCGCAGTTAGCGCAGTGAATGTTTACATGGTTGTCAACAAATGGGATGCAACATTTTTCCCTCTGAAGTAAAGATGTAGAGTTCATTTACCATTTAATAAGGATTCTCCTAGAAATAGACAAAACTAAACCTGTTATAATCCATGATTCTTTTTCTTCTGACAACATTTTAAATTAAAAGACTCATAATCATAACCTCACAATTTCTGATAGCATGTGGAGGCAGCAAAACATTACAAGTACACTATTCTACAAACATACAAGTATACTATTCAGCCTTAATATCAAATACGTACACCTGCAATTGCTTATTTGTGCAAATCACTACACTGAAAAAAGCGATTAGATGACATAAGTGAGTGAACTTTTTAAGCAATTAGTTGACTTTAAAAAAGTGAGACCTGTTGCCTTGAAATTATGCACACAAACTATGAGCATAATTATAAAAATTTTGTTGTCAACATAACAGTTCCAGGTTACAGTCGGTTTACTTACTTTTTTAAGCAATGTAATAAATTAACTAAGTTTTTAAAGTGTAATCGGCCAGTCATATGACAGTAACTCAATGGATTTAGGCATCAAGATAAACATCAAGATGACGTGCTGAAGTTCAAACAGCATCAGAAAAGACAAGAAAAGTGATTTAAGGGACTTTAAATTTGTGGTGCTAAGTGGATTGGTCGAGGATTTCAGAAATTGCTGATATACTGGGATTAAAAATTTAGGTTTAGAGAGAATAGTACAAAAATAGAAAATATCAAGTGCCTTGTTGCTGCTAGAGGTTATAGAATGGCCAAATTGGTTCATCTAACAGAAATACAGCAATAACTATAAATAATCACTTGTTACAACTTAGAGAGCATCCTTGAACACATGAAACCTTGAAGCAGATGAGCTATAACAGCAGAACAAAAACACCCCGCATAGCAACTGGTCTTGGCCCAAATGTGGCCTCATTATAGCACTGCTGGTGGGTTGCCGGCACTGCCGAAGGTGGGCAATGCATGGCAATGATGGCACTGCATGCATGACGGCAAACTACATCTGGGCCAGTTGAGGATGGGAGATGTGTGGCCCAGATCAGTGCAGCGATTGTTCACATTGTTTATGTAACATTAGGCTGGGTTATGGCTTAGTTTTTGGGATTTCTGGTTAAAGTATAAATTTGAGAATTGGTACCAATAATAAACCAATTCAGGGCCAGTTAAGGGTGATAATTTGGCTGAGATTTAGGCCGGTTATGGCCCATACGTGGCCCTTGTCTTTAATCCAGTTTTGGGCCACTTCAGGACCATCATTCTTTGCGGTACTTATGCCAAGGGAAAGTTATTGTGTAGCCCGGAGCTGGGCCAGTAAACATTTGCTATGTGGGACTGCAGTGACACTACAGATAATAACAAAAAAACTAAGACTACAGTTCAGGCTCATAAACAGCTCATAAAACGCTGCACAGTTTAAAGCCCTTAATACCAATTGAGCATCATTTAAGCACCAAAGCCTGCATGAGTAATGTTGCTTACCATCTCCATCCCTTGATGACAACAGTGCACTGGTAATGATATATTGGATGTATCCAATTATAATTATACCATTATAACACATAGGATGCCACAAAGCTAAAACAATTTTAGACCGGTTTCTTGAACAAAGCAATAAATTTACCAAAGCCAATGGCCTCCACATTCAGCAGATCACAATCCAATAGAGCACTTTTTGATGCGGTGAGTGGTAGACCTGCAGCAACTGTGTGATAATATAATGTCAATATGATCTGAAATCACTGAGCAATATTTCTAACACCTTTGTCAATCTGTGCCACCAAGAACAAATACTGTTCTGAAAGCAAATGGGCAAAATTATAGGTCAGGGTTAAGTTGTAGTTCCAAAGAAATGAAGAATGTCTGTTGGAATGTCTGTTTGATGGTACCATCAAAATAGTAATAATTGATATTAAGCAACCAGACAATCTATTAATACTCTATAGATCTACTCTGATAGTCGACCGACAAAGGTAAAAAAGTTAGTTTTAGGAAACAGAATGTGCAAAGGGGACCATCAAAATAAAATGTTCACATAATGGGATCTGTATAATGTTGTCAAGTGTATTAGACTGATATGTTACATTATGTATTACTTATGTAACCCAAATTTAAAATGACCTCATATTTTATTCTCCTTCATGTGGTTTTAAACCTTTACAAGATTCTTCTGTTAGACGCAAAAAGAAGATATATCGAAGAATGCTGGTTGCTGGTCCCCATTGACTACATTCATTCATTTTCTTTTCGGCTTAGTTCCTTTATTAATCCGGGGTCGCCGCAGCGGAATGAACCGCCAACTTATCCAGCATTTGTTTTACGCAGCGGATGCCCTTCCAGCTGCAACCCATCTCTGGGAAACATCCATTCTCATTCACACACATACACTACAGACAATTTAGCCTACCCAAATCACCTGTACCTTTAGACTATGGGGGAAACCGGAGCACCCGGAGGAAACCCACGCGAACACGGGCAAACTCCAAACTCCACACAGAAATGCCAACTGCCCCAGCCGAGGCTCGAACCAGCGACCTTTTTGCTGTAAGGTGACAGCACTACCTACTGCGCTACCGTGTCACCCATCCATTGACCAATATTAAGAAAAAATAATAATTTGGAAATCAATAGATACCAGCTACCAGCATTTTTCAAAAATATCTTCTTTTGTTCAACAGAAGAAAGAACCTGAAATGGGTTGTCTCAAACAAGGGAGAGTAAACAATGACAGTATTTTAATTTAAATTAATTATCTCTACACTTCAAAAGGGAAATATAAGCTTTCAAAATCTTAAAAGGTTAAAAACCTTCATAAACTCACACAGGATGTCATGGTGGTGCAGTGGGTAGCACAATCGCCTCACAGCAAAAAGGTCGCTGGTTTGAGCCTCGGCTAGTTCAGCCTTCTGGGTCTGCATTTCTGTGTGGAGTTTGCATGTTCTCCCCGTGTTCACGTGGGTTTCCTCTGGGTGCTCCGGTTTCCCCCACAAGTCCAAAGACATGCGCTGTGGGTGAATTGGGTGAGCTAAATTGTCCATAGTGTATGCGTGTGAATGAGTGTGTATGGATGTTTTGCAGTGATGGGTTGCAGCTGGAAGGGCATCCACTGCGTAAAACATATGCTGGATAAGTTGGCGGTTCATTCCGCTGTGGCGACCCCTGATTAATTAAGGGATTAAGCTTAAAAGACAAAGAATGAATGAATGAATGAATGAACTCATACAAATAAAGGGAGGTTAATGGTGCCAAAACAAACTAGCTAAAACAAACTGCTTAAAACAAACTAGTGGAATGTAAAGTTTCCATAGCTGTTAAAATGTTCATGAGACTCCAGAACCTACACTCAAAAAATTATGTCCGTGGTTTGTTCAAACTACTTATTTATAATGAGCTGAAGCAACACAATTCTGGAGTTTTTTTGCTACAATTTAATTGTTTTATGTTCAATCACTTAAATTAGTAAAAACTATTAAGTTACTTAATTCCTTCATGCTGCCCCAACACAGATCCGTCGTGTGGAACCCAGCATTTTTACAGTGTATTGTGTAATATAATTATTATTCTCAGCTATTATTATAAAAAAGCAATAGTTATTCTCAGATAGACCCTCTACACCTACACAACTCGTACAGAACAGAGAATTATTGTTCTTTCTAATAGCTTCGCTTTTAAAAGAGGCATTAGTTGCACGAAGCCTCCCTGACAGGCCATCGTGATCCAGATGCGATCAGTTGCATGCGTTGGCAGCCTCCGCTCCGCATAAAGATCAACTGGGAAATATAGCTCTGTGTGAAGTCTCTCCAAGCATAACAAGAGCGTTGCTCCAAACTGAACCATGCGCAGGACTGCACCACATGTGGCCCTTACCGGATTTCCAACTGCACTCAGACCCATCACCACTCTAGTCATCCATTTCTTCTGCTTCAGGCTGAAAGACCGACATGTGCAACCCCACTGCACGCTCTCGTCACTTGTCCTAACACTACCAGCAAACACTGGCAGAACAAGACTAATCTATTCTCTGTGTTGTTGTTTTTTGTTCGTCAGAGTAAAAAACAGACTATTGATATGCTGATGATGATACAAAAGATGGATTTACATCTTATAGGCTTCTTTATGTCGATCATGGCAATTTTTCAAACAGAAAATGCTCACATTTAGTTCACCTTCCTTTGTTTACTCTGGCCTCTTTCAGCACCTTCAGGGCAGTGGACAGCAACCTTCTGTCTTATAGGTTAAGCTTGTGAAGCCAGTGATGGACTACGAGATATTTCTGCTCTCTAATCATTTATAAAAGTGATTCGCAAATCAATTCGACTATAGATAAAGAAGTAGTTAAGAAGCAACGTCATTTCAACCGCCATAAAATGGAAATTTACCCTATTTATTTTCTGAAGGGATGTATTCCTCTTATTTTGAATGATTTATTTATATTTATACATGTTATATATAAATAGTTTTGCTGTTTGCAGAGCAACATTTGTCCGATTTTTAATTTTTTTGTCAGTTTTTTACATGTTAGATTTTCTAGTCCCTCTGCTAAATCAGCTGTGACAGGCTGACAGACAGGCAGACAGGGAGACAGAGAGAGCGTGTGCGTGCTGTTTATACCTGCTAAAATTTTAAGATGCGATTTCATCAGTCCGATCACAAGTGGACAAATAAGACATTCCCAGTCACGCGTTTCTTTTGTCTTTCTTCCACTTCTCTGATGAGGGAGGATCTGTATAATAGCTTTTTTCCCCTTAACATTACCTTTAATACTGCGAAAGCTGGCATATCTACAGTATAGCAGAATTTCCGCGATTTATATTTCATAATAAACATTTAGATCTTATAAAATGTACCATATCAATTAAATACGCATTTTCAAGTCAAGTGTATTCTAGAGTATTTGAAGCAAAAAAAGTCTATTTCAGAAATCTCTGCTGTTAAATATAGGTACATTTTGCATAATGAAAAAACATCAGGACAGGTAGGAGAACATTCTGCTTTATTTATCTTCTTTAAAACAAAAGCTATCCTCCAAACACGCAGGATCAGTGTAATATTACATTATTTACACTCATAGATTAATTATGAAACTTATCTTTGTGATCTGCCAAAAATACACCTGAGAAAAAAATAATAGGTTCAAATGTCCAAAGACTGACCGTTAGATACACCAAAGATTAATTATATATCCCGTTTTAACAATAGAGATGCAAGAGATTAGATCCAGCGGCGTAGAACCGGAGATTCTCTGGCCGACATAAAGCTTTGTTCGAGGGGAGCCGTTCGTGGAGCTGCCGCTGACCGCCTGGAGCTTCCAACATTTTTAAAACGTGCTTTTCGTACACACAAACTGCCGATTTTTATATATGTATGTACATATATCTTTTTTAATACAAATAAATCAAAATCCCTCAACACAATCTCTCAGCGAATCAGCAAACTTGTTGTTTTAGTGTCATCAAACTCAGATTTATTTATTAATTTTATGCCGCAGGCTAACATTACAGAATTAGTTTGTTCCAAAATGAAAATTCTGTCATCAGCAGTTTTAAATAAGACTATTGTTTATCTTTGGAACACAAATTAAATCTGAAAGAGTGATTGTAGCATTCACCCAAAAACTCCCATTTCAAAATCTTCTGTAATAAGAAAATACCAATACGATCTCACGGCAATCTGTAACTTTTTGATTTAGTGGCTAATTTATATGAATTCGTACAATCTCATTCAAACAATGTAGGGTGACTTGCTCATCTCCCAATGATGGTTGGGTTAGGGGTGTTTTTTTTTTTAAATCGTACATTTTCATAAGACTGAACTCGTAAAACTGAATTAGCCCCTAAACTGACAAAATGTAAAATGGTTACGTTTCCCTTGTGAGATCAGGCTGGATATGAATGGATTGATTCTTTCTGAAGCTCAAATGTGCTGTGTGACATTTGAGAATTATCCTCAATGGTTCTCACTCATCAAGCATGCTTAAAGGGATAGTTCACCCACAAGTTTAATTCTGCTGTTGAACACAGAAGATGATATTTTGAAGCATTTGGAAACAGGTAGCTATCGACTGACTTCATAGTTCTTGTTTTTCCTACTATGGATGTCAACGGTTACTGAATTCCAACATCTTTTGAAATATCTTCTTTTGTATTTAACTTAAAAAGGAAACTTATAAACATTTGGAACCACTTGAGTATTTAGAGTAAATTTTATTTTTTTGGTAAACTCTCTTTAATCATTTGTCACCAAATTTGAATGCTCAGAGCATTGTTTGCTGATCAATGTTTATATCTAGATAAAACTTAAATTGTATCTGTCTGTCATATGACTTGTTTATTTTATATGGATTTTTTTTAAAATTAGTATCCCTAATGTCTAGCCAGAGTTTTGAGAAAATAGACATTTCATTAGACAGACAAAAATCTCTTGGATTTCACAAAAAACAAAACCGTTTTGTTCTGAAAATTAACATACAGTGTATGTATGAGTTTAGAATGATGTGACGGTGAGTAAAATGTCTTTATGGCTGAACTTACCCCTAATATCTCCTTCTATCAAATCAATAATCATTGGATAGCACCTACATTTTTGTTAGTTACTTCTTCAATAATTTCTTTCAGATATTGTGATATATGTGTGTCTTATGCACAACTTTACTGTATAAGTGCCCTGAAATAACCATATTAACTCAAAAATGCATTTCTGTCTGTTTGGTTTGTCTCTCTCCCAGGGGCCATTGGGTATGGACGGCAAGCCTGTAAGTATTATCTTCTGCAGAATACAGTAAAAAAAAAAAAAAAAAAAAAAAAAAAAAACAGTAATGATTAGATCAGTTTTTAACATCATTGATTTAACTCCACTAAGCTGAAGGGATGTTACTGCACAGTGATAAGCTGCTTATTATACTGTAGAAAATAAATTCCTCTCTCCTTACAGGGATCTCCGGGTCCAAAAGGCAGTCAGGTAGGTTTGTTAATCATTTCATTCTGAAATCTGTACACAAGTTAAACTTAGCCTAGTTGTGATGCAAATGGGCTGCAAGTTGAATTTCTGCACTAAATATCAAATAATATATATATAGTAATTTTAAAGTCCTTTATACTGACTATTTCAGCTTTTAAGCTTCAAACATGAAAGTAACACAATAAATGATGGACATGTAAAACAATTAAAAAAGCAAAGAAAACTATGTTTTTATTCATCAAAGTCAGTTCAGTGTTGATTCCGTTCTGTTTATGTATTATAAAACCAGTTAAAGTGCCATTCAGTAACATCAAGCCAAAGATTGAAATTAGCAAGAAACCAAAAGTCCATCAGGTGACAGAAACAGAGAAAACATAGACATTAAGAGAAAGCGAACTGTTTGTTAATATTAAATTCCGATTTTAAGAATTCTTGACATATGTAAATACAATATTAGTTGTATTTTATCATTTCAGTGTTTATTACATTATTACTGTCATAGCTAGCAAGATGTACTAAAAAATAAAAAGTTTTTGCATAGCATTTTTGAAAAGAGTATGTGCTGTCAAAAAATACTAATATGTGCTGTCAAAACAATTCATATTCAAATGAATCTGCAAACACAACTAAGTGAAGTTTATTCATAAACTAATTTCGAGAGGATCATGTGCTTATGATTTACCACGGCTGGTCTCACATTAACTAATCAAGATCTCCCAATCAATTTACTATAAATAACCACAGTTTCACTCCACAATTATCTTCGTATGGAAGAAAACCCCCCTTTCCTCCCCCTTCTCCTCCTTTTCTTAGATCAAGCGGTGCAGTGGTTAGCACTGTCGCCCCACAGCAAGAACCCTGCCAGCCCTGGTACTCGCCAGGCTGGTGGGTGTTTCTGTGCGGAGTTTGTATGTTCTCCCTGTGTCCACATGGGTTTCCCCCGGGTCCTCCGGTTTCCTCTCACCATCCAAAGATATACATTTTTCATAACAGATTAAGCAATTCAGGCACTTGTCTAACTCCCTTCCTCCTCAACTGTTTCCTTAGCTACCACAGCCGGGGAGTTTGAGATCTACCTAAGCTCAAGCTCCCCTCTCGCTCTACGAACGAGAGGGAGCCCTGGGCTCGAGGATCCCATGAGCTCAGGGCTCTCTCCCGGGACAGCATGCCAAACTAGCTTATATTAAATCATCAGCTAAGTGTGAACTCTTGAAAAACGCTGTATTGTGCATGCCAGGGCAGTGAGCGGTAAACAGTGTTACCTGCACACATATGGTCCTGTAGTGCTTTATTGTTTCTTTGGTTGGTAAACACATCCAAATGTGCATAATGTCACCGTTTTCACAAAATCAAATTATCTTTCTATTTACACTGAGGCTGTAACATGATCAACTTTAAAAACTGCTTATTGGAATAATTAAATATAATAATAATAATAATAATAATTCCTTACATTTATATAGCGCTTTTCTGGGCACTCAAAGCGCTTTTACACAATGGGGGGGATCTCCTCATCCACCACCAGTGTGCAGCATCCACCTGGATGACGCGACGGCAGCCATTATGCACCAGACCGCACACCACACACCAGCTGATTGGTGGAGAGGAGACAGAGTGATGAAGCCAATTGTGATATGGGGATGATTAGGAGGCCATGATGGACAGAGGCCAGTGGGCAGATCTGGCCAGGATGCCAGGGTTAAACCCCTACTCTTTTTCGAAGAACATCCTGGGATTTTTAATGACCACAGAGAGTCAGGACCTCGGTTTAACGTCTCATCCGAAAGACGGCGCTCACAGAGCAGTATAGAGTCCCCGTCACTATACTGGGGCATTAGGACCCACACAGACCGCAGGTTGAGCGCCCCCTGCTGGCCTCACTAACACCACTTCCGGCAGCAACCCAGCTTTCCCATGTGGTCTCCCATCCAGGTACTGACCGGGCGCAGCCCTGCTTAGCTTCAGTGGGCGACCATGTGAGAGTTGCAGAGAGCTAGCTGCCGGCAATATAAAATATAATATATATTTTTTACCATATAACATATAATAAAATTCAATGCAAATACAGTGCAATTAGAGACCTACTACAGTGGATTAACACCTTTCATCAGTATTTTGGTCCACTTTGATCCACTTCAAATGTTGACTACTGTAGTTATGAAGAATCCCATTGTGTACTTTACCTCACAAATTTAGTAGGGCTTCACGAATGGCTTGTGCAATCATGCCCAGCTCTTCTCTTATGCACATATATGTGTTTACACAAGAGAGGCCAGGTTGGGCCTCAATGTCACTGTGTGGAAGAAATAAAGTGCCCGAATGCCTCTTTTAAAATACATTAGAAGGGTAAACATTGAAGCAATTAATTGCTCAGAACTGCACACAAGTTGTGTAAAGCACATCAGTGAAACACCAGCAGCTTTTGCCAATTACGTCAAAGTTTAGAGTCACTGGTTTCAAGAGGATGGATGTTTTCTTGCAAAAGTAGAAGGGTACTTTAGTCGAGTGTTTACTTGAAGGTTCACAGAAGATTAAAGAATAAGGGGTGTGTTTTGGACTAGGCACACATGACCAAGGGGATCCACGTGAAGTACTTTACATAACAGGAGAGATGTGCAACATCTCAACATTATTTAAATGTTCTCTTCATCTGTGTGTTGAAGTCAGCATCAACTAATGCAGCTTCTCCATCAAAATCACAGCATCAGAGGATAAAATCAAGTGATTGATCCAGTGCCGTCATTGTAGGGTCCAACAATAACAACCTCCAGTTCAATCGCCATTTTATAGCATATCTTGGTAATCTTCAATGGTAAAACTCTCCCAAGAGTTCTCCCTCAAGATTCCTGCTGTATCATTTTGTAACTGGCCACAAATTCATATTTTTATTCAAGTCAACATTAAATGCACTTGGGACAAGATGTTTAACATACTTTGAAAAATACCGTGACACCAATGCACTGCTTTCAGTGACGAAGCTCATACTTCTGAAACAGCACACAAAATTACAGCATTCGAAGAGCCACAGTGAACACAACCCCACAGAGTACAATGAAACTGTGATAACCAGAATGTGTCTTGTTGTTCTTGTGGTCTTAAGCAAAGTTCCCTGCCGAGCAGTATAAACCCAGAAAAATATCACCCATTCCCTCACTTGTGAAATAAGAGCTCTTCTTTAAAAAAATGATATCCAGGAATCCTTGCAGTCATCAGGAGTGGAATGTCATAACATTGTTTTATCTGTACTTTTCTATATTCCTCTTTTCTCATTTTATGATGTATTGTTTTTCTTTTTGCCAAATCGTTAATTCAAACATTTCCATTCAACCACTAAAACATCTGCCAGTCATCTCTGAAGGTGTAAGCGGTGTGACTTGTGGTTTGCAATGGAAAAGTCTGGGGTGTTGAGAACAATTTTTAATCTGTCATTCTGAATCTTTCTCTTCTTTTGCCAGGGAATGCCGGGACCAAAAGGAGATAAGGTATATTCACCACACAATCCATTTCAGCATGATAAATGTAACGTTTTTGGAGCCATCGAGGCATACCGGTGATAGTTTTACTGTAACTGAATCATTTCAGTCCCATTTTTTTCCCAGTGAAATTTAAAGAATAAATCAAAACTAAGAGCTGCTGTCTCCACAGGGGGACCAGGGAGACATGGGGCCCAGGGTGAGTGTTTCTACAGTAGAATATTATTATGATAACCCTTATAAATAATACATTATATATAATTACTTAACAGAGATTGCACTGATCCAAGTATAGCCCTGGAAGTCCATTAAAGCCATTTCCTTTTACATGACAGGGCAAGGTGGCTAAATGTTTTACACTCTGAAGTTGATAGAAGTTAAATCTTTATCTGTTAAACTAATTTAAATTACAGCTTCAATATGGTATCCATCACTGTTCCCCAGCCTCCACCAAGCCTGTTTTCTTCTCCTCCACAATGAAAAACTGTGAGCCTTGACAAATCAGGAATGCGTCAGTGAAGATCATACCACTTTTCTATCTATATCTACTCAAGCTATCATTTAAATCATTTGGCTCTCCGTGCTTCTTTTCCACCATGCCTCATGACCATTCAACACAATTAGAAACATGTGCTTTGGCTGCTCTCTCTCTTTATGTTAGGAACATGTGTAGTATGCGCTGCGCTGTTTTTGCTTTGCGCCATCAATCTGACAGTAGAAAAATGAACCAAATCATTTGGAGTGGTGACATGAGCAGTCAGGAAAAGGAAAGCAGCCTTTCCCATGGGCCGTGTTCTTCTTTTTTGTGTGGATGTAAGAGCCAAATTAGCGCTTTTTCAACTCCACTTAAGCAGGAGGAGAACGACCCCTTGGAATCCATTAAATTTCTCCTGGGACAAGGGCCCCTTGACCTGGAAGTCGATTAAAGCCGTGTTTCCTTACAGATGGCAGGACTTGAGTTTGTAGTGCAGGTGGATAGTTGACCTCCCGCTTGCTCTTGACTTGTGGCTTTTGCCCTTTGCCCAGACACAGAAGAAGCAGTTCAGACTCACAAAGTAATCTTTGTGCCATCAGAGGCAGTGGTGAAGAATGTTGTGAAATGGCATATGAAGGATAGAGCAGTGCGACATTTAGAATTGAGTCTGAAAATGCCCATTAAAGGGGTCATATTATTGTATTTCATATTTATACTTTCTTCAGAGTGTAACGTTACTGATTGAGATGTACAAAGTTACAGCTCACAACCCTGTTAAAAAAGACGCATGTTTGGTTAGGTATGTTTTGAAACATGGCTGCTGTTTTTTTTTTTTTTTTTTAACTGGTCATAGGCTGGCTTAATTTAATAATTTACTGATACTGAACAGGTGTTAGTTGCTTAGGACTAGGGCTGGGCGATACTGCAAAATTTAGTATCGATCCGATACCAAGTGAATACAGGGTCAGTATCGCCGATATCGATACCGATACTTTTACATTAAAAAGCATGCACTTGAACCTAAATGTACTTTTCTGTAGGGGAGAACAGTGTGTGATAATTTATGAGTTGAGTACTCTCAAAGCAGCTATAATTAAATGCATATGTTAAAACCCAGGACAATTTTTAAACACTTTTAAGCCAAATAACAACATTTTTATTATCGTAACGATCTGGATTTGCAAACACAAACTTATTACTTGAGAACAATGATTTTTTTTTTACTTTGCTTCAGTTTGGGGTTTGTTTTTGAGTATTTTTTCCTACTAACACACTACAGCAAAAGATGACTTAAATCTTCTTTTAGCTGGTGAAAAACCTACTGTTCTAATCATGTATATTTTAAAATTCCAAAATAATTCTTATAGATAGCAGGTTTTAATGTGCTGAATATATTGGCTATATTTAATTAGCCTGATGATGAAAGTATTCATTTTGCTTTTTTTTTTTTTTTTTCAAATTGGCATTAACTAATACAGAATGTCCTATATAGCTGAAATATTAATTTTACCACTGTAGCTAGCTACCTACATATTCATTGCCTCTCCAAAACGACACGGCCAGTGACCTCTGTCTCAGGGCTGGCTCTGCTGGGGGGTCTGTCTGGAGGATTTGCCTCCTCTTCTCTCCTTTTTTGCAGCTCAGCGTTCTCTTTTTCGTGTTTTTCTGTTTTATGTGTTTGTGTAGATTTGTGGTGTTGCCACAATACCGAATAGACTTTCTACAAACATCGCAGTTTGCAATATTTTCGTTTACTGCAGTAAAATAACTCCAAACAGCGCTCCTCTTTCTTTCCGTCATCTCAAAACAGCAAAAAGTGCTCGCGCTTGACCAAATTAATCCAGCTTTAAAACATACCTAACCTAAAAACCCAATTTTTCTAACAGGGAATGTCCACTACACAAAAGGTTTATCAGTAATTATTGTTTTTGAACCCCCTTAATTAATTTTATTGTTGAAATAATATTAATAATAATAATGTTAATAATAATAATAATAATAATTCCAAACCAGTGGCCAGCAGTGGGCAAGGCCTGGCTGAGTTGCTGCTTAAGTTGAGTTTCTTACGGAAAGTGGGAGGGTGCAGCATTTCATTTGCATTCAAAGAGACGCATGCAAAAACAGTGTGTTTCTACTTCCATCCCAAAACTGCATTTACTTCATGGTATAATGATTTATCTGACACATTGTGAACAAATCTTTCAACAACCATAGAAAACCCTCAAACAACAAACTAAAAGCTCCTGTTGGTGGTTGAGGATATGCCTCCTCCAAATGTGTAGTGTTTTGAGTACTGGGAAAAAGTACTACACAATTAACTACTGCTTAAAAACTCCATAAAAATATATAAAAACCCATGATAACCATCACAACAGCAAGTTGTGCATGGACACATTTTCTGCTGACAATGTAGAAATGTAGTTTAGGCATGCTGTGGTTTTTCTCTACAGCTTTTCAGTACAGTTTCTGCAGTGCAACCTTACACACACACAATCCCTAGACAATCTGTAAGAGAGGAAAATCATGAAAAAGTTTCTCCTGGGAAAAAGTAGCTTTCTTCATGAATCCATTGCAGACCTATCTAACCGCAACTCTAAACATAAACCTCATCACCATGTGCACCCATTGAAAGTTAATCATATCCAGAAGGTGTATGTGGGCTCGGTTTCTTAAAACAGAAGAAAAGCCAGAATAATTCTCCCAGGATTCCATTTCAAGTTGAAGCTCAGTTCTGCATAGAAATGCAATATGAAATGTCAACACCCTCCATTATTTGTATCCTAACAGTGTCATTCCCCGAACCATCTCCTCTTTCTCCCCTTATGTCATTTCCTGCCTCCGTTTTCTTCCATATATGACCTCTGATCTCCCAGGGACCACCAGCCTACGCTGCCTCTGCAGGCCTGCTCAGTAATCAGATTCTCACGGTTAAGGTTTGTCCTTCCCAGTCTATCATCCCTGCATCCCCTGACACATGTGGCTGTCTGCTTTCACAAACATCTGCGTCTTCATACCTTACTCCATTTTGCTTTGTTTTTTCTACCTCTCCTTTGTTCCCACAACCCCATTCAATGAGGTACAGGCTGATTCTGTTTCTACAGCTGCAGTTACTGGCACCCCTTCTTTCTTTCTTATGTACTCTGTCCATTTTTTCCCCCCAATATCTGTCCTCCACTGTCAGATGGTCTTTCCTCGCTTTGAGCATGGCTTTCTCTCAGCTACAGCTGACCACCACTTTTTTCACAGGCGCCTCCTAAAGGTAGAGCCAGACTTGTGCATTCTCTTTTTTTCCCCACTCATTTTCTGTTTCCTCAGTTCGCTCATTCTGGCAGTTTACAATATGTTGCATGCCTGTTTTGAATTTCAAAGAGAGGCTAATTGTTATGTTTATTGGCAATACAGACAAAACATGCTTGCCAGACAACAGCAAATAATCAACCCAAAATATAGTTTCACTATTCAGCCAAAAAAGTGTCCTACGTTATCTTAGCATTTTTAACTTTAAAGTGCCCCTATTATGGATTATGAAGGGCTCATATTTTTAACCTTTAAAATTTTCCCAAATTGATGCCAGGTCAAAAGACTGTCTTATATGCATTCTTTTTATTTCATGTCAGCATTCTCAACAATTCATTTTTACAAATCCCTTCTTTCTGTGATGCTAATCTGTGGTGATTGGGTCATTGACCCTGTCTGTTGTGATCAGTCTGCTTTGTTGGTGCCAGAATGGATTTTTATTACGTATAATAAATTATAATTATTTGATAGAGCGTCACGGTGACGCAGAGACTAGCACAATCGCCTCACAGCAAGCAGGTTGCTGGTTCGAGCCTTGGCTGGTCAGTTGGCATTTCTGTGTGGAGTTTGCATGTTCTCCTCGTGTTGGCCTGGGATTTTCTCCGGGTGCTCCAGTTTCCCCCACATGTCCAAAGACATGCGGTACAGGTAAATTGGGTAAACTAAATTGTCCGTAATGTGTATGTGTGTGAATGAGCGAGTATGGATGTTTCCTCGTGATGGGTTGCAGCTGGAAGGACATCCGCTGCGTAAAACATCCGCTGGATAAGTTGGCGGTTCATTCTGCTGTGGCGACCCCTGATTAATAAAGGGACTAAGCCAAAATGAAATAGAATGAATGAATGAATTAAATGATAAATAAAATAAATATATATTTTTAATTGTTATTTTATTATGGATTAAAAGAGTAATCATAATAGGAATGAATATTTTACAGTTTGTTGCTTTTGTCTTCCTTTGAGCAATATGGAAGTGCGTTGTTCCCTGTACTTCAGACAGGTGACTGCTGCACCTGATCTTTGAAGAATAATTAAGCTGAGATATGTTTTCTCCAATAGTGTATTTTGAACGCAGGTATGTAGTCGTATGCTTTTTCACTGCTACAAGAGCTTGGAAACTAACGAAAAATTTTGAGAGTCATTTTTTTCTTTTGAGAGACAATACATTTATACACAGTGCACATTCAGATTTAAAACTTTGCAGTATGATTTAATTCCCTCAGAGCTGTGTTACAAACTGGATGAAATAAATAAATTCATAATAGGGGCACTTTAACATTTTTTAATCTTTATTTGAGCCCGTAGATGTTATTATAGAGCTGAACCTTTGGCCACAATGTCTATTTTAGTTTTAGTAGGTTAAATTAATATTGCTGCTGTCGTGTGGAAACTTTATATTTCCATCATATTTCTGATTTTTGTAATCAAATCAGTGCTACTGGTCACACTTTATGTCTTTATAAATATTTAACTGGCAAAGGGTATTCAAAAGAGCTTTAGCCTAAACCTCATATCTCCCTTGCATCCTCAAAACCATAATATAATATAATATAATATAATATAATATAATATAATATAATATAATATAATATAATATAATATAATATAATATATTATAGGCGCAGTAGGTAGTGCTGTCGCCTCACAGCAAGAAGGTCGCTGGTTCGAGCCTCGGCTGGGTCAGTTGGCATTTCTGCGTGGAGTTTGCATGTTCTCCCCGTGTTCATGTGGGGTTTCTCCAGGTGCTCCGGTTTCCTCCACAGTCCAAAGATATGCGGTACAGGTGAATCGGGTAGGCTAAATTGTCCGTAGTGTATGTGTGTGAATGAGAATGTATGGATGTTTCCCAGAGATGGGTTGCGGCTGGAAGGGCATCCGCTGCGTAAAACAGGTGCTGGATAAGTTGGCGGTTCATGCCGCTGTGGCGACCCCAGGTTAATAAAGGGACTAAGCTGAAAACAGAATGAATATAATATAATATAATAAATATAATATAATATAATATAATATAATATAATATAATATAATA
>CAIGQQ010030205.1:0-20295 GCA_903798035.1 Danio albolineatus | reverse complement strand
GGTTTCCCCCACAAGTCCAAAGACATGTGGTACAGGTGAATTGGGTAAGCTAAATTGTCCATAGTGTATGTGTGTGAATGGGAATGTATGGATGTGTTTCCCAGAGATGGGTTGTGGCTGGAAGGGCATCCGCTGCGTAAAACAAATGCCGGATAAGTTGGCGGTTGATTCCGCTGTGGCGACCCCGGATTAATAAAGGGACTAAGCCGAAAAGAAAATGAATGAATGAATAATATAATATAATATAATATAATATAATATAATATAATATAATATAATATAATATAATGAATAATTTTTTGAAACTTCTAAGTTGATGAAAGTTTGGTAGGTGCAATTACTGGCAAAACAAGTACCTAGGTTATTATTATGCTATCTGTTGTTAGGTGTTTGCTCTGAACTGGCAGCTGCTAGAGTGCTTACTACAATCAAAACATACGACCATGTTAATCTGGTACTGTCCCTGAAAAGCTGATTTGACACAATCTGCATTGTATAATGCACTGTAGAAACAAAGGTTACTCGGCTTAACCTTTCAGTTGTCAAGTCATTCGAGTTCGATTTTGGTGAAACCTTATTGAGTAATTACTCATGCAAGGCCCTGAACATATATAAAACCATACTGCCAACTCTGTGCACTTGTCAAAACTGACAATGCAGCATTTAATTATTTAAATTAGAACAGTTTGTAACAGACTTTGCATATATGAAGTTTCCATGTGACACAGGTAATATAAGATTAATATGCAGGCAAAGGAAAGTACCAAAGTCAGTAGCTCTTTGAAAAGATAAAATTCACATTCTTGTTCTTTCTCTGTCTATAAGGGTGATCAAGGTCAGGCTGGGCCTCCAGGTCCTCCAGGACCTCCAGGCACACCTGGTCCCAGAGGCCCTCCAGGAAACACAGGCCGAGATGGACCGCAGGGCCACCCAGGAGAGCCGGTGAGACCCTCACTGTCTATATTCTCTTGTGCCTATGTCTGTATTGAACTTGCTTGTCCTACAGCTGTTGTGACTCATATATGAGTCACACTGTGTTGACGACCCCTGCTCAGAAGACCAGGTGCAGCTTCTCACTGAGCTGAACCCTGTGCTCAGTGTTGGGTTCAAACATACTGCATTTGCTTCTACATTTGCATTCTTGGCAGATGCTATCAGTGTCTTGGTTTTTAAAAAAATGCATTTTTTATATAAAGCAAGTAGCTGAAAGATTCAAATTGAGTGCAATAGTTGCTGTGTGTTTGGAGTCAGAAGTTATGTTGCTGTGTGGTTTCAATGGCATTCTTGGTGGCTTCTAGGTTTTGTCAATTATCGATCATGTCCAATCATCATCATAGCTGTGAGATGAGCTACTCTAATCATCTATTACAATGAAAGCACGCAAACACTTGTCTAAAGAGGACACAAACAGATGGCTCTTCTAATTTTACTTCATCCTGTCACCCTAGTACACTAGACGTACGTAGGTAAATTGGGCCCTGCAGTCCTGCATAATTTTGCTCCCAGCAATAATCAAGCACACCTGAACAGGCTAATGAAGGTTTGAGGCTGTATTCCCATATTCCCTATTAGTCCAGTAATATAGTCCACTTAAATGACTGAATGGAATCGAATGAATAAACTCAAGCACTGGAAGGGATGCCATTTTGTTTACTTTTTTTGTCATAAAGCACATAGAGAGCTGTAAAGTATTTTGATTTCTGCCATTATACAAACATTAATTGAACGATTGAATCATAATTTATTTAGAAATGTACACTGAATTCCACTATGTATGCTGCTTTATGGTCAGAAGTGGAAATGCATTCACTGTGTAAGCTCTGACAGTGCATTATTAGTATTCTCAATTGTATGTACCATTGAGTGTACCATTGTACACTAATTATAGCGCATTGTGGGACTGATTAGGTGCACTTCAGAAAATCAACTATGGTTTGACACTACTACAAATGGCTTTTTCCTCAAATAGTGCACTATTTAGGGGTATAGGGGGTGATATCAAATACACCCTGGGTGTTAGAAAGCAACAGGCAGGTGCGATTTTATCCAGGCCAGATTAAAACTCTGCAGGACTATGACTCTCCATGATTGAACTCGTTTACCGCTGCAGTACATAAATGTTTTCATTGTCATGGCTGTCTAGTTCATTGGTCTCTGCTTAATGTGTCATAGATTTAACCAAAATTTTAAAAGCCCCATTCAAAGTCTTTTTGATATGAGTAAGAGCAGTGGTTCTCAAACTGTGGACTTCTTCTAGTGGTACGCGGAAGAATCTCTGAATAATAAAAGAATAAACTGAACACGCTTTTTAATCCCTTTGACGCGTCCGATAACACCGTGATCAGAGAGCATTGGCTGTTCCCTGAAGCGTAAGAGTACACCGGAGTGCTTAGAATGTTTACTTTAGTGCATCGGGTCATCAGATGTTAAAAAAAAACAGTCTGCTTGGCGCGGAGGAAGAGAAATAGGCGCGCGCTTGCGGAGGGTTGTGCGGAGGAGATACACGCGCTAGAGAAGCCCTTCAGTAGACCAGTCCTGTTGTGTTGGGATTTCAGTTACTGTCTGCAAACTCAGAAATACTGCACGTATGAATTGGTCAAGCACTGTATATGTGTAAGTAAGGGATAATCAACGGCTTGCCGTGCGTTAATGCATGACGCGGAGGCAGACAGAGAGATAGAGAGCATGTTTAAAGAACATGCTAATATTATTATGCGATTTCATCAGTCCGATCATGGGTGGACAAATAAGACATTCTCAGTCAGATGATTATTTTTCTAATTTTGCGGGTTTCCCGCCCGCCATTAACAGCCCTCACCGGTTTCACATGCGAGTTGCTATAGTAACTATAAACATTTGGGAGAAGCGCATTTATTTTGAACTGTGATCAAAACTGACTGGAACTACCTGTGCGTTGCACACCCTCCAGCCAATCAGAATCAAGAATATCAACAGACTATGGAATTTATGCATTAATCACTCGCTTTTCTGACACACACAGGCCTAATGTAAATGACGAGCAGTAAGCGGATCTAATTTCTAATTTAAATATGTTATTCTGAATCGTATCAAAACACAAGTTAACGTTTAGATATCAAAGTTATGTTATATGTACATGCAATATATATCTCGAAAGGTATAAAAAATGTATGTATATACATATGACATATAACCTATATTCATCAGGTCCAAGCAACATTTGCAGGTTTTGATGAATAGGCTTCTATACATTAATACTTTAAAAGTATATCAGTTTTCTTTTTACTTCTTAAGAACAGTGTCATTTTTAAATCACTTTTAAAAGTATATTTTGATTTAAATGGTAAAGTTATTTTTTTACTCTGCAAGGACAGTTAATGTTCAAACTATTTATAATGTGTAAAGTGGCTGACAATAATACATATTCTTAATAAAAGGAATTAATTTGTCTCGTTTTTGAACTGTGCAGTGCTGTCGCTGCTTAATTAGGCCTACTGCGCTACTGTATTTCAATACTGGTCATTATGGTGGTACTTGGAGAGATAATTTTTTTCTGAGGTGGTACTTGGTGAAAAAAGTTTGAGAACCACTGAGTTAGAGCTTGTGTGTCTTTATTAATGTGACATCCTGACATCCTGACTAGGCATATTCTTTAAAAAACTTAGAGCAATATTTGGTTTTACCCTCATGTTGTTTCATAACCATACAGAATTTGTTGAAGAAACAAGAAAACAATCTATTTTTTATTCAATTCTGAGTGATTTATGTCTATAATTGAAAGAGTATTCAGGCAAAACTCTGAAGCTTCGAGAAAATGCATTGAATCCCTGATATAGGATACTTGGTGATTTAACGTGCAGCTCAAGAGAATGTAACTCTGATTTACCCATTTGTAGTAAGTTTCCAATGTTTTCCTGTGCTAGTTTATCCGAACATACGCTACGCACTTTGTTTCCTTTTCAGACTACCATCTAAACCAAACAAAGAATGGTGCAATGATGAAGGGCAAAAATTCTCACCCTGCTCTCTGCCTCATATTGGGAGCAGATGTTCTGGGGTCAAGAAGCTCAAAGGCCATTTCCTGTTATTGTATCTCAAATTGTATTTATATATGGCTAAGTGAAGCCACCTCATTAAGCCTAATGCCATGCCTTTGTCCTTCTCACAACAAGTGCTGTAGAATATGACAAAAAGACATGGCGCTGCAGCTTAAATAAGAAACGTGGATGATTCTTTTGAGTGCCTCTAGTACATAATACACAGTGTTACATTTCAATTTGATTTCAGGCATATGTTCTGCAATATTTCTTCAATATCAAATCCCTAACTGGGTTGACTATGTCATTGCAAGCGTACAGGGCGTCTAGAAGAAAATTCTGAAATATACAGTATGTTTAAATGGCCATTATGTGGTTGTTTACTCTTGATTTAGTTCATGTTCATTAGCTGAACAACCGCGTCTGTGACTGTGTTTAGAGAAAGAACTTGCTTCAATTCAGAGCTGCTGGGTAATTCAAATTATTTGGAGACATTTGGATAATTTGGGGATTTTGTTTACTGGATCTTTTTAGAAATGAAAACATATGTTTTAAGTAGTTATACGCCAGAAATCCTGACATTTAGAGGAGAATAATCAGAGTAGACTAACTGCATGTATTTCCCAATTAATTTCATTCATTTCTTATGTTTGCATTCTTAAAAAACAGGGTACTCCTGGAAAAGACGGAAATGAGGTATAATAAATTCATATATTTTATTTTTACAGTTTTAATTCATGTATTTTATACTTAAATCTAAAACTTCATTGAATCTATTGAAGTGTTGTTGCTTAAAGGTGCAATAGAAGATGCTAACTTTACTCAGAAAGCACTGAAAATCTACACCCCATTTTGAAAAATCACCATCCCAAGCCACACCACCTGAATGCTTAAATGTGCATCAGACAACATCACTATGATACATCCCGTACATTAGCAGAGATAAAATTTTATAGTACATTTACAGTTACATGTTTTCCTGCCATTCTCTGAACTCACCACAGTGACGTAAACCTTTCTGCGCAAACAGGGTGTGCAGAGGTATGCAATTACATATTTGACAGACAGGTAAACCAACCTATTAGAATATTCGGACCAAAACGTTTTCATTGGAATAACTTTACTTGGTCCTACGCTTTCCACAAAATATTTAAATACAAATAAATACATTTAGACCACTTATTTAGACTTTCAATCAGCATAACAAAAATGTTTCTGAAGACAATCACCTATTGCACCTTTAAATAAGATTGTGCAGTTTTCATTTCATAATGGCTCAAGACAGTGGTTCTCAGCTCTGGCCCCTGAAACAGCCAGTCCTGCACATTTTTTACGTTTTCTTTATTTGGCGCACCAGATTCAGTTCATCAGCTAGTTAAAGGAGAACACCATTAAAAATCATTTCGTCAAATAAGAGAGATACACAAATTGAGCAGGACTGGGGGTGCCGAGGACTGGAGCTGGGAACTACTAGCTTAAGTAAAGTATTTTATTTTCCCACAGGGAACAAGAGGCCCTCCTGGCATGCAGGTAATGTGCATGTGTTCGTCTGCAAACATGTAACTCGGTGGTCTCTACAATATTTGAACATCTTCAGCTGTATAATTTCAGGGGTTGGGCTTGGCATCTTATTTTCAGTGAAAGAAGCCCTTAATGCTTCAGCATACCAAGACATTTTGAACAATTTAGGGGCAACCCCTCTGTTCTACAAAGACTGCACACCAGTTCACAAAGCAATGTCCATAAGACATGGATGAATGAGTTTGGCGCGGATGTACAGTTTCCTCACCTCTACCCAAACTGAACATCTTTTGGGATGAATTTGGAGACTGCTAGCCAGGCCTTTTTGTCCAACATCATTAACTGACCTCACAAACACCCTTTTAGCAGGATGGTAAAAATTCCCATAAACACACTCCTAAACATTAGGGGGAAAGTTATAGCTGGAAGGGAAGAATCAACTCCAAATTTAACCCTACATATTACGTGTTTACTTTAATGAAATCCCAATCTTAATATTTATATACATATTCAATAGTCTTAGGACAACTTTGATGGAATTATTTGATTCACTTCAAATGTTAGCAAACTAAATAAAATCAATCAATACATAATTAAAATGCATGTATTTTCAACCGTTTTTAAAGATATTCTAGAAGTAATAATTGAAAAGCAACATTATGTTTCCACTCTTAGTTGCAACTAGATTATTTTAGGGTAAAATCTTTGACAAAGTTTTCAGTTTAAAAATTCAGTAAGCAAACAGTGCTAAAGCATGGGAAAACTGGCCCCATGACATCCGTATCTGCAGGGAAAAAACAACAGTGACTTGCCATCGGGGCTCAGGAAATTATTTATCTCTGCGTAATTTTCACTTCAAAGCAAAAACTTCTCAAATTGTGTGTTTGTGTCTGATCAGCCCAAGCCGTTTCCATCAACCTGTGTGAATAGTCTGAACAGCAGATCTAGACAATCAGCTGTTGCATGAACATGATGCACAAACTTCTAATGCTGTTTAAATAAGCTTATAAGCTGGTTAGAGGTTTAGTAAATCTAAACGCTTTTTAGTAGCATATGAGGCCAAGTAAAAGGCCTCTGCTTCAATGTGTTTTTGCATCTTTCTGTGGTTCCTTGGCTTGTATTACATGACATGTATTTGAAGAGTGCCATCTAAAATTTTCTTCTTAAATTAGCATTTTCCCAGACTCATGTTTCCATGTTCAGTTATTTTACAGGTACGTTAAACGCAATTGGGGGAAAAACTAATCTTTGGCATAAAAGTTAAATTACTGTAGTGAACATACACTCAAGCCTGAGAAAATGCTCAATGCCTAAAGTTTTTTTTTTTTTTTTTGTATCTGAACTCTTCACTTGTACATTTTAATGAAAACAAATAAATACCATCATCATCATCTGTAAACAAATGTATTTCTAACACGTAGTTAATTTAGGTTTTAGTTTATAAATTATGAATTCTGAACAAAAAAAAAGATTGTGTATGTTGTTTCTAAGCGGAGTCCCACAGGTTTTGACTCTGATAATCTCTAAAACAATGGCAATTTAGCTGAGCTTAAGTGTTTATAAGTTGCATAATATTCACAACTATTTTTCATAGCACAGAATTTTCCCCAAAAAATATCCATTGTTTTCTCATTTTAGGGTATGAATGGTGCAAATGGCATGCCTGGACCACAGGGCCCTTCAGGTTCAAAGGTTAGATTATAGATCACTTCAACATTTTTGTTTCTGATACAAATAAATACAACCATAATTTCATACAGTCATTGATTTTTTATACAGGGGGAACAGGGTGCTCCAGGTATTGAGGGGAAGAGAGGGATTGATGGATTCCCTGGCATGAAGGTGAGCTGTTTTTAAGAAGCTGGTCATTTGTTTTTGTGCACAAAAATCCAGTTAATTACATGTAAATATTAACATGATGTAGTAATCCTGGTCCTATTCCTTAGGGTGAAAAAGGAGATCCAGGACCCCAGGTCAGAATTTCAGTCTCTCACCCATTAAACACTTCCTTTCTCTATGTTGCTTGACATTGTCATTTCTGTTTGTTCCTCAGGGTTTGCCTGGAGAAAAAGGAGCAACCGGATTCTCAGAAACTGATGATCTTGCTGTCAGACTTAAAGCTCTGCAGGTACATGTCAAACCAAAAATCTTCACCCCTCCACTTGCAGGCCCACTATCCAGCTGAGCTTAGGTCCAGCCTTAATCAAACACACCTGAAACAGCTAAAGATTTACAGAATCATTTGAAAGTTTTGAATTAATTGATTGAAAATCACCACGATCAGGGCTGAAGACTTCTGTTTTAAACAGAAATTGTATGAAGAAACTTCTATTATCTCCAGTAATTACTTTTTGTTTGGATATTTTCCTCATATCAATAGGGGCCCCCAGGTCCTCCAGGAGAGCAAGGGCCAAAAGTAAGTAATACATTTTCACTAAATAACAATGTCATACAACAGTTAATATTTTACACGTTGAGTTATGGATATATCTCAAATCTCATTTAACAGGGAGAAATGGGCTTAAATGGAGCACCAGGACCTGAAGGAAAGCAGGTTGGTGATTACACAGTGTGTGTACTCATTTATACACCTTTACTGCATTACGCAGTGTGTTGTCTCATCTAGGGCCAAAAAGGAGAGAGAGGTGATGTTGGGGAGCCTGGAGCAGCGGGAACAAAAGGGGAACTTGGGCTGACAGGGCCTCCAGTGAGTATTAACAATATATAGCAGTTGATGTTTACTGAAGCTCTATGGGTTTTAGATATTTTTTCATGTAACTATAGGGGGCAGCAGGTCAAAAAGGAGAAAAAGGAGACTCAAGGCTCGAGGATAATCTAGTGAGTTTAATACAAACCCTTCTTATCACAATATGACAAGTCTTTGGAATACAAATGTTACCAGCATGGATCTTGATAACTGTCTTGTAGGCCCAGATTATCTCCTTGCCTGGCCCTCCAGGGCCTCCTGGACCCCCTGGGCCTGCTGTAAGGAAAAAAGTTTAATACTTCTTGAATTTTTAAATAAGATGAAGACATTTGAAAGTTGCTTTTAAGAAATATAAAATAATCATACTAAACATTTTCCCAACTATTCCAGGGATATCATGGATTGCCTGGATCCAAGGTGGGTTCTGTGGGTGGGACTGTGAAACGCTTTTGGAAAAAAAAAGGTCACACTTTATTTTGATGGTCCGTTTATTGAATTTAAGTTACATCGCAACTAATTCTCATTAGATTATCAGTAGACTGTTAGGTTGGGGTTAGGGTTAGTGTAAGTTGACATGTACTTGCAAAGTTTCTTGTAGTCAGTTAAATGTTTGTTGAATGTCAGTATCAACAGATATTAAGTAGACAGTCTACTGATACTCAAATGGATCATCGAAATAAAGTGTTACCAAAAAAAAATATTCTGGTGCATTTCAGGAGATTAAATGTTTAAAGATATACATTTATGTTGTAACAGGGAGAACCTGGTGAAGCAGTAAATGGAGAAAAGGGGGATGCTGGAGAGAGAGGTCCACCTGGGCAGAGGGTAAGTTTTGCTACAAAATGATATGCAGAAACCTATTAAAAAGCTGGAGCACTAAAATTCAGCTTGTTGCGCATAGGGTCTTCAAGGGTTTCCAGGATCTAATGGATTGGTAGGCCTGCCAGGTGCAAAGGGTGAAAAGGTCAGGGTTTTGTGTACCTTAAAAAGAGTTTATAGCAACAAATGGCATGTTCTGAATTTTTTTTTTCTCATTGTGGTTTGACTTCTAGGGAAAACAAGGTGAACCAGGATTAGATGTAAGTAATCTTTGTGCTGTTAGTTATTTAAGTTTATAAAGTAATTTCTTACTTAACATAGCTGTCCTGTGACAGGGTTTCCCAGGGCTTCAAGGAGAAAAGGGAGACAGAGGAGACAAGGGAGAGAAGGTCAGTGAAAAAACACTTAATTTCCAGTAATTTTTTATATGTGTATGATACTGTTTTCCTATACATGTATATATGGTGTATTGTTTATATATAAAATCAGAGCCTAGCATTTTGGCATACCTATTCTCCTGTGTACTTCTTTATGGCTCCATGCAGGGCGAGAGAGGATCAATAGGAAAGAAAGGTCTGAAAGGACATAAGGGAGAGCAGGGACCTCCAGGGCTTGATCAGCCTTGTCCTGTGGTATGTTACAAAACTCTGTGTTTGGAAAGATAAATGCAATGTCCTTTTCTATACCTTTTAATGTGTATGGCAAAAGATCGCACTGTGTGCATGTGTTACATTACTTTAGCTAGGATTTGACATGCATGGGTTTCACTGACAGGACACCAATGGGTTAAAAGTACAAGGTGGGGAGATAAAGGCCCCATCAGATTCCCCCTGCCCTTTGGTACAGTATTAGTATTATTATTTGTGTTCGTGTGTGTGGTCACATCATATCCTTTTTCCATCCTTACTGTGGATTCTCTTGTCTACAACCATGAGATCTGATTGAGATGACTTGGCATAGACCACAGGTTCAAAACTACTGTTTGCACAAATATACAGAATTTACTATAAATGCAAAGTGTTATTTGGTGAAATAAACATTTGCCGACAATGAACATATTTTAGAGGAGTATATTTTGCAAATCATTTTGTACCAAACTTTATTAAACTGACTAAGGGTGCTTTCACACTAGCACTTTTGGTACACACCCGGGTTCGTTTGACGTCATAGTATGGTACGTTTAGTTAGTGTGAACACGTCTTCTGAACTCGGGTGCGCACCCGTGAACCATACCCGAGTGCGCCTGAAAGAGGTGGTCTGGGGTACGATTCATGTGAACTCTGGTACGGTTCACTTGTAGTATGAATGCAATCATACCAAAAGCCGGAAGTGAACCGTCAACAGTACAGCAAACTATAGTTTTTTATAAGGTTCATTTGTGTGTGTGTGTGTGTGTGTGTGTGTGTGTGTGTGTGTGTGTCTGAGTATCACGTGCTGTACCTTTCTGACAAGCGGTACTGAGCCAGGGCAAACACAGTTATGTCTGCTTGTGTTCTCCAAAAACAGCTTGGACATCACGTGATGTTCTGAACGTATGTAATATGTTTGCGGCAGATAGACGCGAGCCACTTTCTGTATGTCCAAAACCAAAAGGTTCAGTAAAAGCGATGCGGACGTCTTTCCATTTTGGCACTTTGCTTTTGTGTCCATCGCCTGGCAACAGCCGTAAACAAAACAGAGGCTTGATGACGCAAATGTACCGGGGTTTGGAAGGAAAAGAGACAGTGTGAACACAAACCAACCAAGAAGGTGGCAAGGGGGGACAACCAAACTTGGGTACGGTCCAGGCAATTGAACCAAGTGTGAAAGCACCCCGAAAAGAAATAAACGGAAGCAAACCTGCATATGCAATATAGTCTAAAAAAACAGTCTATCCTTTTTCAATTCTAATTATTTGCAATATGTGTTCAGTAAATTTACCAATGCTGGTATATCTGGCCTTATTAATTAGTTCAGCAATAATTTAATGAGGAAAACAGTCACTGTCTGTTGTGCTTTTGAAAGCACAGATCCCCAATTCAAATTTCAGTGCAAGTGTTCTTATCAAATCTATGCCTTGCCATAAACAAATAAAGGTCACATGAGAGAATAAATCAATCCACCTGGGTGTTTGATTCTGTTCATCTGAGCTGTCCGTCACAGCTGATGATGTGCGCATGATGTGTCCTGTGGTTCACATTTATACTTACTGCCAAAGGTGTTCCTCTGTGGGTTAGTGTACTTCCTTTAGTCTCACGTAATCATTGGTGGCAGGTTTCATGTGTGATCACCTCATTTCTCCTCCTCACCCCATCAGGAGCAGCTGTTAAACAAATCATTGATTTCCTTCTCTTTTTATTGACAGGGTCGAGATGGACTGCCCATACCAGAATGTTGGCATAAGGTATAATCATATATAAACTGAGCTCTGTTTTTCCATCATATTTGTCATGACAGTGGTGATATTGCAGTATGACTGCAGTGACTGCTTTCTGTGCGTGTCTTCTAACAATTTTCTCCTATGGCTCTCTTGCAGTAATGACTAACCTGGAGCATGGAGTTTGTATATATTGATATATATATTTTTTGCAAGTAACATTTGCTTTTCCTCCCATTTTTTTAGTCATCTCTTATTTAATAAATTGGTTTTCATACAGGAGCCCCAGCAAAAATAATATCTGTATTGCTGCATTAACAAAAGAGGGGCTTTTCCACTGCCACAATAACAAGTTTAGAAAAGCAATGAAGACAGAATCATAAAGTAGGTGCTGAGACTGATATTAAAATGAGACATGAACTCTATGCTTGTGGATGCACAGAGAATGCTGCTGCTATCCTTATGGAGAGAATGGGTCTTAAACCAAAATAACCCTGAACTTTCTAACAGACTGACCAATGTATCTACAAATGATGACTTCTTCACTGGTTGTCTTTTATTCCTGGGCACCGTTTGAAACAATCAACCCCATCTATTCCTTATTAAATGTTTGCTTTGAAAGGAAGGGGCTTCAGGGCAAGCCAAGCCCCCATCTCAGCCCTAAAGGACGCTGAATGGGCTACACGAAAGGAGTATGCTTTGCCAAAGTTCAACTGGATGATTCAAAAGTGCTCGCCTGTAATACAGGGAGAAATGCGATGTGGACGTTGCACTGGATTCGTAATGGTGTACATATGGACAAATCTGTACTCAGGAAACTCTATTCACTCGGTCAATAGGAAATGACAATGAAAAAATATTTTGTTCCATTTCTCAGTAAAATACACCAGTGGAATGGATGATAAACCATAATAACTGATATGTAAAGGTGTCGTTGTACGTCTTGTTTGTGTATAAGAACCCTCACTGACTAATACTTTGATCTTTAATGCATTGTTTTTGTGAGGGATTGTCTGCATCTTATTTGTGCATTATTATGTTTGTGTAAATAAAATTGATCATTTTTACATTTTAAGGGTTTAGTGTGTATATAACTTTGTATATGATCTATTATTTTGTTTTTCCTCACTTAATTTTGTTGTAAAGGTTAAATAATTGCTTTCAAAAATTGCTGTTGCTTTCACACAAGACATTTCACACTGTGCTTTACACATGCATCAATGCAAATGTTTCTAGCTTCACGTGTTGCTGCCAAATGTTTCAGAATTGAATGAGCAAGTTCTTATCTGTACTAAAAATAAATCATGCAGACATCTGAAAGTAACTCTACTGCCCCCTTGAGTACTGCAACAGTAACATGAATTCTGTATTTATACAGTAAAAATGCAGGATTCCACGCATTTCATTCATGTTGTCACAACAAAAATCGATTATGTTAACTTGACACTTTTAACAAATTTATGTGGATTGAACATAAAAAAAGTTGTCCCAATGAAATCTCAACAATTATGTTGTTTCAGTTTATTTAAAATAAGCAGTTTGAACAAGCATTTATATATATATATATATATATATATATATAGGGATGGGGAAAAATATATTAATATGCATTTTAATATAAAATGCAAAATAACTCAGTTTTACATGTATCAAAACAAACTACAAAATACAGCAGCCAGAAATATATCAAAATAAAATACTGGTTTTTTGAAAATACAAAATACTTCTACAAGGGAGCATGACATTCATTTTAGCATACATGTTGTACAAATTTTACACAGAAAGTCCTGTATGATCTCTTTTATCACTGTAAATACAATGTAATGCCATGTAATGCAGATAATGAGTTGGAATAAAGTACTATATCTCTTCATTGTGTTTCCATCCATTGCATGGCCAATGAAATTGCAACCATCTCTTAACAGTCCTATATTTAAAGGGTGATATAAATAAGCCAAAATAAGCCCTTTTTGCCAAAAACAGACAAACAAAAAAAAAAGCTCATATATATCCTGAAGTATAGACTGGCGTATTATTAAATATCTGTGTCTCATATACTGTATTGCACCATTTTGACATCTCTTCATTAACTACACTGCATCTGCAGATCAGCTACTGGTATCTGAAACAGTCTATGAAGTATTACAGGAATCGCCACTGTAGAACTTATTGTTGTTTGTCTTATTTTATTGGCATCTACATCAGCAATCCATCTAAAACTACTATTATTTGTACAGTATACTCAATATTCCAAGACGATTTCAGTTCTTTAACTAGAAGAGTCTCAGTTTACCCTCCTAGTGAACTACACAGTCTTTAGGTGTTTTATACTTCTAAAGTTCCTCTGCATTTCCACCTGCAGCACTGAGACTGAGAATGATCATGTGCTGAAGGATCCACATCCTGTTCTTAAGGACTGATATTTTCTTCCATCTCTTTTCTTAAGCAAAGATGCTAATGCCAAATTGTACACTTTACTGCCATTACACTGGTCTTAGCATTGTGCAGTATACTATTTTCAATGATTGTGGACTTGTTCCCAAAGCTACCCATGCCATTTGTCAGTTATTTTCTTTGGCCGCTATCATAGACCCAACGCAATAAGACGCAAGACATGTTTGCTGTGACGTGCTGCTATTTTCAGACCAGCACAACCTTAATTTTCCCGTTTTGCGCCAAGTTGTTTTAATAGTAAATCCATTTGTGCCACTGTGTGGACTCATGGGGATGCTGGTCAATAAAGGAGGTGTGTTAAGGCACATTGTTGGAGCGTTGCTATTTTGAGGAACTAAAATAGACTGTGCAATTCCAGTGCAAAGTCCAGTGTAGAGTGCGTTAGGTGTGAGCCTTAAATGTGTACACATTGCTTAATACACACGGGATAAACAGCAATACACAAATATTTTTACAGATGAAAAGAATTAAAGAATAAACATTTTATAAAACTATTATTTTCTACATACTGTAAATATAAAAAAACACTGTCTCCATGCCTTCTTTACTTCATTTACCTCAAAGTCCTTTTTTTAGTTTATTGATGACAATCTGCATTTGTATAAAGTTATTTTTATTTGCAGTATTATTTATTATATACATATTTATATTTGTTTTAATAAAAACAAGTTTAGATTTGTCCACCTGTCTGCATCACCATATGGTGCATAAGAACAGGACATGTGTGTTTGGATATAACTCCATTATTATTGGAATTATACTCCATTATTATACTTATAATTTAGAAATAGTTTTTAAACAAATCTTTGCACTTAACAAACAAAAATAAATATATAGGCTGATGAGTGTCTTCAGTGGAGTGCGTACAACAATGTTTCCCTACTCCACCAAAGTAAAACGAAAGTAAAGAGGCTGAATGGAGGAGGCTCGTTCTTTATTCTTGCTGCAGATGGTCTGCAGAACTGTTTTTTTTTTCGCTAGTGAAGCATTCAGTTTTTCTATTCAGTTTATCCATTTACAAAGTCGCCATTTATATAATAAATGTGTCACAGCGGGACACAACTGACTCTTAAAGGGAATGTGAGGTGAGACTCTTATTGATTTAATGCACATTATGCTCAAAACGCACCCAAAAACTCATTAAAGGAATAAGCACAGCCCTGTTAGACCATGAGCCATGGTACAAACCATATTTTATCATTATCATAATTAAAAGTGGATTTGGACACACCCTTAATGCTTTTGCGCCCTGCTCTTTAGACTCTGCGCCTAGATCGTTAAAACTGAACCCTTCATGTGAGTTGCATAATTTTCATTCATACTCCAAGCACTAAACATCTTCTTGATCAATTTTCTGTCCAGATCTGAAGTCTAGGCAAATGACTTTGAAAGCACTAATCTGAAGCCCCATTTTATGATGTTATCATGTAGACTTCATACAAAGTATTTTACAGTATTTTAAAATACAAATATACAACACACTAAACTATTTTGATACAAAATACTAACCCATTTTCATAAACCCCATACATTTTTGTATTTAAAATACGTACTGCTACTGCTAAAACCCATTCTTCGGCATCTCCTTGCACAAGGTTTCCGTAGTGTAGTGGTTATCACGTTCGCCTCACACGCGAAAGGTCCCCGGTTCGAAACCGGGCGGAAACAATCTTTGATTTTTTTTCTTTCTAACTACTACATGCACTGCCGGAAATCTGCTGTAACCCCAACAATGTAATCCTGGAATACCAGAGGCTACAGTTTCAGGATTGCAGTTACAGGGCTGCATTTTAGCAGGATTACCACTTAAAGCCAGGTACTAAATTCTTTGACTTTTCCCAGAAAATTCCCAAATTCTTCACTTTCACTAACTAAAAAGCCTAATTTCCACACAAAAAAACAACAAAAATTTTAAACAATTCAGAGACAAGAAAGAATGATTACAATATACAAAAAAATACATGTGATAAAAATGGTTAATGTTTTGGTTTCTAAAAGCTCTTTAATGTAATGAACATAAAACAAGCTGCTGCTGTTTTAAAATATTAGTAATATAATAAATATGTTAAAATATAAGCAATATTAAAAAGTTAGCAATATTAAAATGTTTTAGCTTTAATATAATAATTTTACACAATTACTTTGAGAACAATGGATATTTTACTTCAGATTTTTTTATTTTTACAAATATTATTTTTAGCTTTTCTGTCATCTCATTTTAACATGCAGCTTTAACACTGCATTTGATTAAAATCACTACACGTTGATAAGCATGAACGAAATAAAATAGAGCTGAAAAATTGATGTGAAACAATATCCTAAATATTGATAACTGGAAACTAAAATTTACTGCAATAAACCAAAAAACTTGCTATTCCATGACAAAACATAAATCCCCTGACCTTCAATGTCTGTAATAGACCTTTTAAAGTTCCATTACATTCCAGAAAAACCCGTCGTGTGCATGTTATTATTGGATCAAACTACCTTAAGACTTGCAACGAGTTTACATACAAAATACTAACCCATTTTCATAAACCCCATAAATGGTTGTATTTAAAACACGTACTGCTACTGCTAAATTCCATCCTTCGGCACCACCGTACACAAGGTTTCCGTAGTGTAGTGGTTATCACGTTCGCCTAACACGCGAAAGGTCCCCGGTTCGAAACCGGGCGGAAACAACTTATTATTTATTAACTGACTTGCTACCTTACTTTTTAAAATCCTTGGTTCGGTTAAATATGCTGCCCAAAAATTGTTTAACATATAAATAAAACTTAGGCAAGTACCGCACATCTTCTTACCCTAACAAAAACAACATCAACAAAATGTTATAACATTATAAAATATGACAAATTACCTGAATGTCTACTGTTGTGATAATTGTGAAACGGTTGTAATCTCCTTAAGAACAATGTGCAATGTTCAAAACAAAAACACATTCTTCACTAGGACTTTTATACGAACATGGGCTGAGACTTTTATACTGAAATCAACTCTCTGGCTGCAGAACAAGGACTTCAAATATCGCTTTCAAATACATGCTGAAGTCTTCACACTACACCCGCATAAAACCCAAACATGCCTGGTTTTAACTACGGAGGTGATCAGGTAATTTTCAATGAATTTAAACGACTTGTGAGTGGTGTTCATTTTAGGTTTCGTTTTTAATATAGAGATTAATCTGCGTCTTTGTGCAAAGCTAAGAAAGTCATTTAAATCCAGTTCCTCCAGAAATGTTTCTTCGAAAGACGTATTTTTATATAATTCTGTATTCGTTTAGTTTAAACCTGTTTAGTTTCGTGGCTGTAATAGCTTTTTGAATCGTCTGCAATATTTAGATACGGGTATGTTGAGGAAGTCGTTGTGATTCTGCCGTTGATTGACGTATATATTCAAACATTTTAAGTGCTCAAGTATTACAATTTTAACTTGCCGGTAATATATGACATTTGACATTGATGATGACCCTGTGTATTGGATCTAATGAAACAGCTGACACGAACTAAATCGGAACTCAGCCGCATGAACTGCGTAAAAGTGCGCATCGATGATGCGCCAGAACGCTTGTCTTTGTCTGGGTCAAAGGCTGCTGTTTACACTGAACGGATGGCATAGAGATTCTCTGGTTTACATAGCATAAACAGACGTCAGTGTTAAGGGCGTATGGTTTATAGATCATATCGGACGCGGGCCTAATTTGACAGCAGCAGCTAGCCGTTCCAAGAGGCTTTCAGGACTGAGTGGCGCATTTGAAATAGAGGTCTTTCCTCCAGGATATGATAACTGTAGCCACACTGAAATGAGTATCAGAGATAAAGAGCTCAAGATACATTTTAAACCCGGCCACGTTGAGCTTGTCCAGGTAAGACTCTTGGTCCATTTTAAGGAAGTACCATGGTTTATAAGCCAAAACAACTTAGTTTATTTCAAATGAATGCCTCAAGCAGACTTGTCTTATGTAATGTTTTGTAATACACAAAATATTTGCGAGTCCCGTGTTACTATGGTTTAATTACATTTTTGTTTTAGACAGAAGCGCAGATAAATATGTCTCATATATTATAATCTTTCAAGTCTTCAAACTAGATAAATACGAAACATTCGAGCTCAATACAGCAACATTAATGAAATTATCATGATGTTTATCATTGGCCTATTAAAACAACAGTGATATATTGATGTGTGCTCAGTGGCATTGCATTTTAACCCTTTCTAGGTTAATCATATTAACAAGATTCCCTTCTAAGCGTCTAGAATTAAGCAAGTCAGTGTTCTCTACTGTGTACTTGAGAGCAGATTAAAACAAATAGAAATATGTGCAAGATAAAGTAAATGTAATTTAAAACGCATCTCTAACTAGAGCAAGTCATCGTTGGCAATAATGTTATACAAGTACAAAGATGTGCTGTGAACATTTATAATGAGATAAATTTAAAATCCACCTAGCTGTAGTTCCACTAAATGTCCTGAGGGTTGCGCCAATTCATGCACTGACTGCAGCGTCTGCGCCGTAGACTGCACTGCACACAACAGCAAGGTTTTTTTGTAGTCCTGTGATGCTGCAGGATTCAAACGATTGTATTCAACTAATATATATATATATAATTTAATTTACATGGTTATCAGTAAAAAAATAGGATTAATACTATTCCTTTTACTATATTATTTAAAAAATCACGATACCACGAGCTTAGCTAAAATCAGCCAGTACAACAAAACAGAAATGCAAACATTAAACAATATCTTGATACAATGGCATACAAATGACTAAATGGATTTCTAACAGTAATACCAAACAAAAACGTATTACTTTAACAGGCTTACCTCTTTCCAAAAACAAAACATTGTAAAATATACGTTACCTCAGTAAAACACGCTAAGTTCGAACTTCTGAGGTATGTTGAATTTGAATCGAATCATTTCACGCATTCCACTTAAGTTTAACTTCAGGAACATAGTCAGTCACCCCGACGACAGCTAGTTTGGTACATTTAACGAAAACCTGTGTAATATTTTACCTTTTTTGTACTAGTTTTGATGCCTGTTAAACCCATTAACGTCTTTTCCCATCGCCATTAGACACCACAAATTGATGTAATCGGCGACGGCCAATGATATTGATAAGGCGTGTTCAAATTCTTTGGCAGGCGGCTTTTATTGGTTCTCAGTTCTGTCAATCAAATTCGACCTGATATTTTCCATGTAGTTTTTTTTCTTTTCTTGCAATAACGGAAGAAGCACCAACATATCAGTGTGCTGCATTATAAATTAGTCTGTAAATCATGACAAATGATTTGGGACAGTGATTATTAAGCTTTTATAAACCAAAAAACATTTACCATTTTGATCACATGTATAAAATAATCAGTAGAATAGTTTGTTATCTTCCTTGTCTCTTCATCTGAATTGAATTGTGTAAAATATTTGTATTCAGTGTATTAACATGCTATTTAGGCTAAAATAACTCTGTTTTGCATTTAGGATGAAGTCTACACACCATACCGGCGTGTGCTTGTGACCGGTGCAACAGGATTACTGGGCCGTGCTGTTTACAAAGAGTTTAAGAATAATGACTGGGATGCTTTGGGATGTGGCTATAACCGAGCCCGGCCTTGTTTCCTAAAGTGTAATCTACTCGATGAAGATGCAGTGCGAGGGGTCATTCAGGGCTTTCAGGTAACTTAATGTCCATCATATTATTTCCCTAATCCTAACCAGTGAGATAACCCAGTATTTCACCCCCACCACCAACCATATAGTGCTTGATGTGTAAAGTTATTTTATTTTATTTATTTTTAATATATTTTTATTTTTTTCTATATTGTGAATGTCAGCCTCATGTCATTGTGCACTGTGCTGCTGAGAGGAGGCCAGACGTGGTGGAGCGTCACACTGAAGCAGCCATGAACCTGAATGTTCACGCATGTGCTACACTGGCTAAAGAAGCTGGTTAGTTAAATAACAAATCTGTGATAGATATGGTTAAACATGGAATACCGCTTATTATATTTTGTTTCCACAGGTGGTAGTTTCCTCATCTACATCAGCACAGATTATGTTTTTGATGGACGTAATCCACCCTATGGAGAAAATGATGCTCCCAATCCTTTGAATTTGTATGGAAAGTCCAAGCTAGAGGGTGAGAGGGAGATTCTCAGACACTGCCCAGGTATATTCAGTTTTACAACCACATGTGAGCTTTTAATCTTTATCTAAATCTTTCAATCAGTGCTGGCTGCTGGGTAGTAGCTAATTACTTTGTGGCCTGGATTACCGATGTAATCTGGATTATGTAATCAGATTCCAAATATTAAGTACAACTAATTAGATTATTTTATTTAGTATACTGATTGTCAGATGACAGTTACTATTTTATTAATTACATGATTGCACATCATGATTTACAGGTGATGTGT
>CAIGQQ010030204.1:0-12988 GCA_903798035.1 Danio albolineatus | reverse complement strand
TCAATTTTAGGATTTTAAATATATATATATTATAGTTTGTATTTATAATCGTAGAATCATTTGTTATGTTGTCAGGTTAGTACAGAAAGATACTAATGTTGTTTGTATGTTACATTCATTTGTATATCACTATCTAATAATAATTATTGTAACACATTTATCTATTCTAAGTTTATAGATTGTCATTTTGTAGAGTATTTATTTAAAGCTGTGAAATATTATTTGTGAGTGTTAGAACAGAACCAGACTGGAGACAATGGTAGATGAAACTAAATTAATGACTTGACATCTTTCTATTGTATTTTACAGATTGGAATGTGTCACGAAGCCAGGCAGAAAGGATCCAATTGCAGTATTTAATGAGGAAAATGAGAAACAAGGATACCACTGTGCTGATCAGGAGACAAGGAACAGCAAAACAAAAGAGAGTCCACAGACTGCGAAGATTCCTGAGAGATCAGAAACAGAGACAAAGACAAACAACGAACTGATAACCGGTAGTAACCACACGCTGAAATATATACTCAGTCTAACAGGGATCAGCTGGAGGATAATGAGTCAGCTGATAAGGTCAGCTGATGGGAAGGCACGCTGTCAACACAAAAGGTAAATAAACAAAAACCCTCGCACACGACAACACACAAGGCATGACACATAACGTACAGAAAGAACACACAAACCCATAAACCGTGACAGGAATGGACCACAAGGAGAAAAAGAGAATCACACACCTCAGCAGAGACTGGATGGTCAGGATTTTTTTTTTAATCTGATGGGCGGTGAATCGATGGATGTCCTTCCAAGATGCAGGAGTGGTGGTTGGTATAGATGGTTCATTAGGCCTTGTCTGTGTCAGGTTTTTCTTTTTCAGGTAATGAAGAGAGAGCAGGCAGAAGATGGAGACTCACAAGCGCATCAGTGGAGAACAGCAGGTAGGGTTTTGTTGAGGCTGTCTTTGTCTTTTGCAGGTTGGAGTGGAGCAGAAGAAGAGACTCACAAGGGGAACGATGGTGATATACTTGAAGATCTGGAGCTCAGCAAGCAGGTAGAATTAGGTACCGCCTTACATTTGCTAGTTAAATAAAATTAACTTCATAAGACATTTAAAATTATTCACTTTATTTTTTACAGACTAAGTAAAGGTCGGGTATCTCCTTCAGATAGATAGATAGATAGATAGAAATAGTAGTAATAGTATTGAACAAGCAGGTAGAGCTCTATTAGGCCCAATCCCAATTCTACCCCTTAGCCCTTCCCCTTAGGGCAAGGGTTATACACCCCTTCGAACGAAGATTTATCAGGACCACACTTAAAACGGAGGGGTAAGATATTTTCCCAGAATTCACCTGCCTCAGCGGCAGGAAAGTTGAACCCGGAAGTAAGGAGATCCACAAATTAGTATTTTTTGTCATTATTATGAATTTTTACCACAAACATATGTTTTAATATATTCATAACCGCGTTCGTCTTTTACCGTCATGCTTTTAAAAAAAAAAATGCTAAAAAAACCCCCGCTAAATTTCGCGATATATAATCCATAATCATAACTCCAGTACAGCCGTCCCAGAACATTCTGACACTTTATGACACTCGAATACCCTGTCAGTAATGTCTAGTGTCTGGGAATGAGCTTTTACAGTGTCTGCTATAATGTTAATGTTGTTTTCGTGTGTTACATAGATCAGTATGGCCACGGAGTAAATGCACAGTACGTTACGATCTTATTGCCACATTAGATCGTTATGATAACATAATATACGCCTTCAGTGATTTCCTGAAGATAAACACCAAACAATAACACAACTGGAATAACTACAGCAGTCACGATCGTCTGATCTCATATGAAGCAAGAGATCCTGATGACATATGATGACGTATGCAGGTGTTGAGGTGCTGTCCCAATTCTTAGGGGTAAGTTTTGAAGCCCTTCCCCTTAACCCTCGGTTGTAAGGGCTTGGGTAGGGGAAGGGCCAAGGGGTAGGGGCACAAAATAGAATTGGGATTGGGCCTTAATGTTGTCTTTGTCTTTTACAGAGTGGAGTGGAGAAACTAGAGAATCACACACCTATTGCTGGAGATCAGTCAGCAAGTAGAGCTCTGTTAGTCTTGTTTTGTCTTTTGCAGATTAGACTGGGGCATGTGGAGAAATGAGAATCACACCTCAGCAATGACGGCAAACTGATGGTCTGATTAGGGATTGATGGATGGATGGATGGATGGATGGATGGATAGATTAATGAATGAATGGATGGATGGTAAATAGATGTTCTTCTAAGAGGAGGGGGTGGAGGTGGGCATAGATTGTTAGATATATGTCTTCTTTGCAGTTATTTAAATTGTAGTTAATGAGCACACAACAGGCAGAAAAGGGAGATTCACATAAGCAGCAGGAGCATGAGACTCACCAGGGGTGTTGCTAGATCCCATTTACGGAGGCACTTGCACCAGTAAATGGGGCAATGTAGTAAGTAAAGTAACAGTTTAATTGAAAACAAACTAACGCATGTGTGAAGAGAGCCATTCTTGTGCACCGCACGCACCGCTGCTTCTGCTCCTGGTGTGAATCCCGGTTGTTTAATGCGCACACTGAAGACACACACTACGAGTAGTATGAGTAGTGCGCACACTACTCATACATTGTGAAACTGGTGTAACAGCCTTTAATGCTGTGATGTCGGCAAAACTAATGTTTAAGTAATATGATGATGATCATATCTTGACTAAACATGGCTCCTGTAGGATGAGTTTGTGTATGAAGCACAAAGTAGAGATGATGAGTCAGGGAAGTTAGCAGTGGCGGCTGGTCAATAGAGGGCGCTGCCCCCCTTTAGTATGTTAATATTTATTATCACAAATATTAACAAATAAATTAATTTAATTATAACATTCTATTAGTTTGTCATACTAACATTTATTAAAAATGTAAAAAAATGTATGAACAATATTTTTTAATATGTGTTCGGGGTGCCGGACTAATGAGTGTCTATGTAGGTACACAAACATTTGTAATGCTTGTGATATGAGGCTAAGCTCTTATTGGCCTGTTTTAAATTGTCCTTGGGGTGCAGCGCTCTGCGCCCCGCACCCTCCCATTTTTGTTGTTGGAGCGAATCATATTTGTTTTTATATGATTGGCCTTATGTGATTGGACCATTCTCATTTCACCTAGCAGCAGCTCGTCAGTTAACTGACGACTATTAATCAATGTGGAAGCAAGTGCAATTTCTCGAGAGGAAGGAAAATTCCGTTTTTATCTTTGCAAAGATATCCGTTTACAAGGCGTTTGGATGAAATAAAAAAGAATCAAGGAGTTTGGGCCAGATCGACCCTCCTTGCAAATTCACCAGCAGTCAAGTGATCGCGGGCGTGTGTACACTCCAAGGTTATCCAGCACCTGTTATGGCAAATGGAGTTGGCTGGCTGGTTGTGATGTAAGTCATGCCTTTTATTGTTTTCTGTGTTTGCTGTTTCAAAGTCCTGGCACAGAAACATTGTGGACAACAACAGAGGTTCACGATTTAAAACATCTTTCTGAAAAGTGCAAGCTTCATGAAAGTAGCCGAAGCCATCTTGACAATGCCATGAGGCTTCGTTTTTTTGGGAAACTTAGCATTGCTCAACAGCTAGATGAGGGCTACAGGATTGGCATTAGAAGGCACAATGAAGAGGTCACGAAAAATAGACGCATCCTGTCTAGAAAAATAGACTGTGTGAAATTTTGTGGTGCGTTTGAGCTGGCTTTGCGTGGCCATGATGAGAGCGAGAGCTCGGATAACCCCGGGATCTTCCGTGGCCTGGTCGATGTTGTTGCTTCCCTTGACGGAGTTTTAAAGGAGCACCTCGACATTGCCACTGTGTTTAAGGGAACTTCAAAGACCGCGTGGAACGAGCTGTTCTTCTGTATGTTGTGTGTTGTGAGGGAACACATAATTCAAGAAGTACAAAGCAGCGAATTTCACTCAATCCAGGCCAATGAGTCCGCCGACATTTCTACACAGTGCCAACTTGTGCTTGTGCTGCGGTACATTGACTCAAAAAAACAACATACAGGAGAGATTTTTTTGAGTTTATTCCTCTGTGTTCAGCTACAGCTGATCCCATCTCCACTGTACTTAAAGAACGTCCTTCTGTCATCCTTCCTGAAGATTAAAATAATAAACTCATGGAGCCAGCGTGATGAGGGGTGCCACTGCAGGTGTTCAGAAAAAAATCCAAGATGTGCACCCAAATGCCCATTACATCCACTGCTATGCACATCAACTTAATCTGAGAATGCAACATGCCACTTCTAACATATCCAAAGTGAGAACTTGTTTTTTTCTGACCTTGGAGGATTGGCCAGCTTTTTTTCAAGATCACCCAAGCGCACAGACGTCCTTGATGAAGTAGCGGCCCATAGATTTCCAACATCAAGTTAGATGGAATTTCCACAGCCGTGCCAACAATACAATATTTGAGCACAGAGAGGATCTCATCCGCTGTTTTCAAGCTATTAGGGACTTAGGTGACTTTGACCCTGTTACTGTCAGAGAGGCAGGAGCCTTTGCCATGCTGCTGGAGAATCAGGATTTTAATTTGTTTTTTGCAACTTTTCCACAACATCATGCCACATGTGGACATCCTCTATGCCAAACTCCAGAAGAAGGACATAGATTCAGTCCACATCAGGGGGAGAATCCAGCAATTCCAGCAGGACATACAGAAGGTCAGGTAGTTGCTGTGTTTGTTGTTGTTATTATTCATACATTTTCTTATTCCTTTACAGAAATTCTCTCCATTCCCTGGTTGACCAATGTGGTGAAGGTGGTTTTCAACCGAAGAGGCGGCGGTCCCTCAGTCCAGAGGTCCATAAACAGATTGCAGCAGAAGTGAGTTTCTATTTCAATCAAAATATGTCATTACAAACAAGCTAAACTGCATCATTAATTTACCTTCTAAGGGAACTTGTAAATGGCTTTGTGTCTTTGATTTTAAGATATAATAATAATAATAATAATAATAATAATAATAATAATAATTTGAGGAGTAATAATATTGTAGTCACCAGAAACATTTCCCCAAAGATGGTAAATGAAACAATGCAGTGTTACGGCTGTAGCCGTGTGTTGGTTGTCTTTTGCCTCCCGTTCTCTCTCTCTTTCGCTTTCTCTCTCTCCCGCTATCTCTGTCCCTGTCATTTCTCTTAGGCCCGCCCTCGTGTCAGCTGATTGGTCAGGAGACCAGTCAATCATCATTTGCAGACGTGGCACTTCGGTATAAAAAAGACGGTATAAGAAGCTCATTTTCCTTTGATCTCGTTTTTGTGTGTTTTTGTTGACCTAATTTAGATTTTCGTTATTTTTGCTGAACTTTTGTTTGGGTAAAATTATTTTGTATCCTTTTTTTTGCCCTTTTTGAAGATTTTGTGATTTTTGTGCATTTTTATTTCGTTTGATTTGTTTGTTACTTTTTGGCCTTGCTCTTTTCTGACCAAACCTGAGCATTGCGAGTTCACTATTCCTCTGAGTAAGGGGATAGGGAAGATGTCGTACGACTTCCATTTCGCACACATGTAGGAAATATAATGTTTAAGACATCAGGTAAGGAGTGAACGCCACTTTTTGTATTTATTGATTTTTGGTAGTTGAGCGTAGGGAAGAATATGGCGCATAACGCTGAAGACTTTTTCTTTTCTTTTATTTTCATGATTTTAGTGAGGTAAGGGGGTTATTTATAAGTTAGAATTGTTTTGTTATATTTCTTTCTTTTGTTTGGCTTCACTGTCCTCCCCTTACTCCTGAGTTGAACTATTTTCTTTTATTTTTGTTTGATACTTTATTACATTTTGTAAATATTCCTTTTGTAAATATATTTGGGCCATATACTTTGTACAATAAATCACTTTTGTTTGCAGTTCTGTTGTTAGTGTCTTTTGGTTTCCACCCAACACACTGTAAAATGACCACACCTTCTAAATGTTATTCCTTTTACCCTAGACTAACATCAGAGGTTGTAACAGCAGTTTAATTTGTTGCAAGCACATTAGATGACACAATGTCCAGGTGTCTTTTCAAATCGTCTTTAAGTGTCTCATTATAGAAACATTATATAAAAATAGTTGATAAGAATTTTGAAGCTAATTTTTGTTGATTATAAGCTGGGAATATTGGGCTGTTTAAAACTATGATAAATGTAAATGCATTTTTTTTGACTCTGACTAGATCTGACTGACTAGATCTTTAAACTGTTGTTATTCTTCTGTTTCCTCTTGTAGAGATTGACATGTTTACTGAGAATGAATGTGTTTATGAAGTTTTGAGACAGTATGAACTTAAACACTACACCTGGTCTGCCTTTAATACTCAACCTGGTCATTTGATATGTAGCAGTTGAAATTGACACTGTCATATTTACATCATTTTTGTCTTCATCCTTTAGGTCTGTGATAACACACTCACACACACGCTTAAGAGGTTCTCCTTCACAGACCACCTCGTCAGTGCCACATTGCTGCAGGCAGACAGGTTTGAGCAGTATACAGTAGCGTTTCCAGAAGATGCACTTAGCAGGACTCTGAACGCCTATCCAGTGCTCGATAGAGGTAAGCTGAAGACAGAGCTTAATCTCATCAACTCCAAGGATGAGTTCAGAGCTTGTTGTGGTGCTTTGGACCTACTCCAGCTGTTTATGGAGAACAATCTTGAGGAAGTCTTTTCAGAGTCTGTAACTCTCCTAAAGATTCTTGTAACTACGCCTATGAGCATAGCAGAAGCTGAGAGGTGCTTCTCAACCTTGAAAATAATTAAAACTTTTCTGAGAAACAGCATGACCCAGGAGAGGCTGAATGCATTGGCCATGCTGTCAATAGAGAAGAGACTAGTGACTGAGATGACTGACTTTAACCAAAAGGTCATCGAGAAATTTGCAAGCCAGAGAGAAAGGAGAGCAAAATTTATTTTCAAGTAGTGCTACTGGCCAGTGATTAGGCAACATTTATGTGTGTGTGTGTGTGTGTGTGTGTGTGTGTGTCTGTGTTTATTGATTACTTCATTACAGTTTATAAAGCCAAATTGAACTAAATCAAACTGTTTTGTGATACATTTATTGCATGCTTTAGTCATCTTTTTGTTTTTTGATGCATCACCTGATAAATTGCTTTTACACTCTTGCGTTACCAACAGTTATTGGTACTGTAGAGGGGTGCAGTTGAGAGTGGCCCATGCCCCAGTAGACAATGTAGTTAGTTTCCAAAGAAATGTACTGAGATTAATTAAAAGACCTGATATCTTTCTCTTTGGCAGACTGGCATGGAGCATGTGGAGAAACAGGGAAACACACGTCATTAAAAGTACATCATTATAAAAAAGGTACTGCCTTCATTTTTTTTAAGTTGAATCAAATTAAGTTCATAAAACATTTAAAGTTAATTTATTTCTTTTCGGCTTAGTCCCTGTATTAATCAGGGGTCGCCACAGCAGAATGAACCGACAACTTATCCAGCATAATTTTTTATGCAGCGGATGCCCTTCCAGCCGCAAACTGTCTTTGTTTCACTAGCAGGTCCAATTGTGCTGAAACTAGCCTTTTCCCACAATTTCAGCCCTCATAAAACTTGTTTATGGAACAATCATTTTATTTTATATCAAAATAAGTCTTTATTTTATGAAAACTGGGTTAAAATAATATGTTTTCTTCATCGGATATGATGGATAGCCATGGTGACATTCTTAATTACAATAACTTCTGCTTCAATCATGGTTCTGCTTCTCACCCTAAAGAGTTTTACACAATTATTAATGCGATTCCTAAAAACATCACAGTATTTATGTTTTAGAGATCCAAACTGTAATAATAAGCTAATGAATATTCTTATTCAAAGGCTTCATCCTAATCTGCTCATTTTATTTTTAAAGATTTTAATTCACAGGAATTAGAAAAAGTCAGAACAAGTTACATTTCTTATCTGATTCTCCCCAAAATGAAAGAGCTTCAGTTTAAAATGATTAATGATGTGTATCCGTTAAAAGAATTCCTGAGATTGAAATTTGATACTGATGATAACTCTTGTCAACGTTGTGAAAGTGATATTGAAACCACTGAGCAGGTTTTCGCTTATACTCAGTTATTTTGGGCAAATACATATATAAACATAAATATATATATTAGGGCTGTCAAAATTAGCGCGTTAACGCACGCCGATTAATTTGAAATATTAATCGCGTTAAAAAAATTAACGCGTTTAACGCAGCGGCAGTTTTTTTCTTATTTCCTGTTCTGGCCGACGTATGTTCAGGGCCGGTGCGTCCACAGAGGCGGCCGAGAAGGGCGGCAGAATAGTGAGCGAACCCCCCGCGACACCTACCCCCTCCCTCGGCAAGTATAAAAGCCTCGAGGTGCGCGTGCATTCAGCGGAGGCGCGCGATGCGGCGCCAGGTGAAAGTATAAATCCAGCTTAATCCGACACCTACTCCCTCCCTCCCGGTCCGCACGTTTATCCGCGAACCGGTCACTTTCTTTTTCACTTTCGGGTTGAGGGCGGCGTGATCACCGTTCGCCTAGAGCAAATTTGATGAACGCGACCGTGCGCGTTGATGACTCTGAAGGGAGTCGCTTATACCGGGTGAGCTCGCTGTACTGCCCGCGTTGTCTGTGTCTGTGTGTGTGTGTGTGTGTGTGTGTGTGTGTGTAAGAGAGAGAGTGTTTGTGTATGTGTGGATATCCTAACAACAATATTAAACGCCTAACATCGCAGACAGTCGCTCAAAGCAGTTTAGAATTTAATGTTTAGAGAGGGCGTGACCAAAGTCCATGTAAGAAGTCTAGCCTATAGTCTTTAGTGCGTGACTTTGATGTACCCCTTGGTGCTTCTTGCGTCCTTGTCACAGCACCAGTTGCACACAGAATTTAAGCACTGAAATTCACATGCAGATTCGGTGATTCTGCTTGTGAGAGACTTTTCTCACTCTTAGGCCACATGTCAACAGACTGGACTGTCTTATAGCAAATACCAAAATGTTAAGGAGGACTAAACAAAATTGTTTCTACTTTATAATTAATGTTCTCAACTTGCAAAACAACTTTACAATGAAAACAATTGTTTGTATTCAATACTTTGTTATTATAATTTTCCAATTTCCATATTTGCAATGCCTGTATTTTGGATTTTTTTGTAGTTCACTTAGAATCCAACATGGAAATAATTTTTTTGTTATTGGCATTGATTGTTTTTAAATTCAAATGGCACTTACATGCCTGTGTTTTTATTTCTGTAATAAATACGGTTTTTCGTGATTAATCATGATTAATCACAGACAAAAGTGTGATTAATTAGTTAATTTTTTTAATCATTTGACAGCCCTAATATATATATATATATATATATAAATATAAATATATATAAATATAAATATATAAACAAGTTAAATCAGATGGTAAATAGATTACTCTGAAATTATTTACCTGAACAATAAAAACCTAAAACTATAACCTACACACAGACCACTTGCAGACAGCACACAATATAATCTATCAGTGCACATGAGCAGTACAGTATGTATTGTATATAAATAATAATTTGAATGAACAGATAGCTGAAGTGAGTTAGTTGAGTACTGGAATTAGCATGTAAGCTAACAAATCACTCATTCACAAGCAACACTGGGTTTCCCATACACTGATTTATTTGTAGTACTGTGGGAGTTTTACATGAACGCATCTTTAAAGGCAACCAGTCGTCTACAGAAAGTTTAATTGTCTGCATGAAGAAAACTCATTTATTTTCTCAAATTAGTCCATCAAAATAAATGTGTAGTGTTTAGAAACCAAAGTCTTCATTTGTTACCCACAACACATCAAGAGTTTATCAAGTCAAAATCTCATAATCTGACACAAATCTGATCTGTCGTAACTGGCAAATGGCATTGTGTAGTCTGAACAGGTCTTTAGGGAGTCTGCATCGGTCGGTCACTCATTGCCTCGGTTTTGTGAAACTACAGACAAAAGCCCAAAATTGGAGGCAAGTTGGTGTTTGTTCACGCGAGTGACAATCAAACTATATGAATGATCAATAACACCATCTAAGGGTTTAGGACAGTGTTCCCTGCATATCCCCTAACATTTTCTCCTCTCTAATTCTCTTTTCAGTGCTGACCATATGATTGAAGTGTGCAATGTGCACAAATATGGTTATCGGTTCATAATGAAGTTTAAACACTGTTAGATTTTGTCTTAACTGTTCTTGGGTGGCTCGCTAATGTATAGATGACTCTAATACATAAAATAAGTCAGCTGACCAAAGTTCTTACGGGAAGAAGACTTTATTGAAGACAATGAATAGTGCAGTTCCTCAGCAGTGATGTTAACTCGTCGGTCTTCAAGTAACTTAACCCAAAGTACAGTCTGTGAGACACTACTTTATAACAAAGGATGTATCCCCCTGGAGATTACCCAACAGCTTTGGTTGGGTCACAACTCTTGAGTTCCTGTTCACACCTTTTCAGATGCAGATACTTGTTTGCAGATTAAGGCCCTGTTTACACTAGTGCGTTTTAGTTTAAAAACGGCATTTTAGCATGAAAACGATCCGCGTCCACACTAGCGTATCTCAACACATCTCCCTCCACCGGAAACGTATATCACGTGACCATTCGCGCACTCTGGGCATGCGCGTTCAAGTATAAACAGGAATCACGTGTCTCGCTCAGCATTTGGTTATTGTTAGTCAACAAACGGTGGTTGAACGATGAACGCGATGGTAAAGAAAGCAAGAGAGGTCTTTTTGAGGACAGACGACGAGGTCGAGCTGTTACTTAAAGTAACAAATGAATATAAAACATCCATGGCTATCGAAAATACAGTGTTTACAGTGAAGGCTGATCTGCTGTCCTCCAGTGAAGTTATAGCTATGTGCGCTTGACAAATAAGGAAAGGATACGCAATGACCCAAAGCCCCAATCACGTAGCGAATCTCAACAGCCACGCCTCCGTTTTCAAAAGTATCCGTTTCCCTCCATCCACATTGAGACGCAGCAGCAGCGGTTTAGAATGGAAACGCCCTCTCCAGCATTTTCAAAACGCTCCGTTTTCGCACCTCGAAAACTCCGGCGTAGTGTGGACGGATGGCGCAACCGTAGCAAAACGTATGCGTTTTAAAACGAAAACGCACTAGTGTAAACGGGGCCTGAACAAGCCATACAATCTATCAACATAGAGTTATTTTGCATTCTTGCAGTCCGGTAGCAACTCTTACAGCCTGGTACTGGGTTGTGACCCCTGATCTACACTATAAAACAGTTGTCAAAATCTTTAACCCTCTTCAGTTATTGAGTTTAAATCTTCAGGTGTTCAAAGGGTTTCATTTTCAGTAACTTGATATTTATTCAAGAGTTCACACTTGTGCCAGGAGAGAGCTCAAAGCTCATAAGATCCTCGAGCTCTGGGCTCCATTCCGAAAGAGTTTGAGCTCAGATAGATCTCGATGCACTTCCCCGACTTGTTTCTGTTCTAATGACAGATATAGGGATGGCTAAAGAGAGATAGATGGCTTACTAAGAGCTCGAATATTGTGCCAATTTAGAATGTTCAGTTTACTTCAGTCGTACATTTTTGGACTGTGGGAGGAAACCAGGGAACCCAGGGAAAACCCACACAAGTACAGGGAGAATAAGCAAACTCCGCACAAATGTCAACTGGTTCAGTAGGGACTTCAACCAGAGACATTCTTGTTGTGAGGCAACAGTACTAACCACTGGGCCACCGTGTCGCCAAATCTAGAAAAAAAAGGGAGTAGGGGTGGGAGGGGGATTCTTCAAGACGAAGATAACTGAGGTAAGAAACTCTGGTTAGGTAGAAATCATCTGATTGGTGAATCATGTGTTAGCTAAAGCAGAACCAGCCATGGACAATCATAAGCATGTAAGCCTTTCGAAAGTAGTTTATAAATAAACTTCACTGAATGAACAGCCAAACTACATGTAAAAGCTGCCCTTTTTGAATATACCCGTATTTGTATGAACAAGGCCTCATTTTTGAGGACTCTGCTCTCCATTGTGAAGCTTCATGTGAGTGCTGAGGCTTCTTTTATGTTTAAAGTCCTTTCCACACTCACTGCATCTAAAACAATCCTCTCGAGTGAGTCTTCATGTGTTGCCTAATGTAGTCTTTGCGTTTGAGACTTTTTCCACACTGATCACATGTGAACACTATGGTTCCAGTGTGACCATTCATGTGGTGCATGAGGCTAGCTTTGGATGTGAAGCTCTTTCCACACTGAGCACATGCAAACGGCTTCTCTCCAGTGTGACTTATCATGTGGGTGTTAAGGGTTTTTTTTTTGAGAAAAACTTTTCCCACACTGTGTGCAAGTAAAACTTCTCTCTCCAGTGTGTGTTCTCATGTGGGCTTTAAGGGTGTCATTTCGCTTAAAACTCTTTCCACACTGAGGGCAAGAGTACGGCCTCTCCCCAGTGTGAATACTCATGTGCACTGCCAAGATTCCTGTAGTATAGAAGCTTTTTCCACACTGTTGGCATGTATACGGTCTCTTTCCAGTGTGAATTCTCATGTGCACTGCAAGGTTTCCTGTAGTACAGAAGCTTTTTCCACACTGTTGGCATGTGTACGGCCTCTCTCCAGTGTGAATTCTCATGTGGGTTTTAAGGCCGTGTGTATAACCAAAACTCTTTCCACACTGTTTGCAGGTGTAAGGTTTCTCCCCTGTGTGAACTCTCATGTGAACATCAAGGTTTGACTTCTGACTGAAACTCTTTCTACACTGTTTACAGCTGAAATTACAGCTAGATTTGGATTTCCGAGGTCTTCCGCGTGATGAAGTCTTTTTAGTCAGTGTGGGTTTTTCATCAGTCGTTATTTCTTGGGGTTTCTCAAACTGCTGTTTATCTTCCATTTCATTCCATTGATGAGTCTCTTCTTTCAGCACCATCAGGTCTTAAAAAAAAAAAAGTTAACTTTAGTATAAAGGCACAAAGCGACAAGCATGAAATGGATGTTT
>CAIGQQ010030203.1:1318-14464 GCA_903798035.1 Danio albolineatus | reverse complement strand
TCATTGTGATACTGTTTCTAGACTGTTTAATTTGGCTATTCTATTACATTTTCTTGTTTATTTAGCTTCTGTTACATTTTGTGGAGTGTGTTGCAGCCATCAGAATTTATTTATCTCATTGAAAACAGTGGAAATATTTCCTAAATAACTAAATGGTCATCAAATATCTTTAATTTTGGGTACATACAACAAAATTTACAGTCAACGGAATCCATTAACGTACAATAAAATAAAATGCTGAAATGTGATAGGAAACATTTGATTCTGTTACTAAATGGTGTTCAAACTTCTTAAACCGTTATCAGAGTTAACTAGGCTCACACAGAATCAGATTTTTAGCCCATCATTGAGTCTATGTATTTACTTGTGTAAATGTGTGTAAATTTACATTTATTCAGTTTTTTAATTAGTTTGACTAATATTAATGTGATTTAATAATAGTAATATTAAAGTTTTCTTATGATTTATTTGATTATAAGTAATATTTTCTGTCTTTTAATAGACATTATGTAGGAGACTTGCTTTGTTTAGCAATAAGTGTATCTACTTGGATTTGCATTGTAAACATTAAATATAAGTTAAAAAATGTATTATTTTTTATTTCATAAATTAAGTTTTTAGTTATGGTACTAAAATCATTCCGCATTAATCCACAGATTTATTTATTTATTTATTTATTTATTTTTTTCAAAATTCTCTGCATAAATAGCAAAAAATGTCTGCAGATTCTGTTTGGCCCTAGTTATAACCAGTGTTATATGAAGAGTTGGCCAGAACATAGGGACATGCATTTTTTCATACCAAAACTACAAGTAATACACAAAATAGTTGTTCCATGAAGCATATATAACTTATTGAACACACAAAAAGATGAATTATTTATTTATATATAAACATTATAATATTATAATTATTTCATAATATTCAAATCCTGATGTATGATTGAGGAGGTGGAAACGGTCAAAAATAGGTATTATGGAAGTCTTTAGGCTAAACAGCTACACAGACATACATATACTTGGCATCATTTGTCTTCTATTGAGCACTAAATGTACCAGGTTGAATTAACTCAGGTTCAGGTTGAATTAACTCTACCGATCAAAAGTTTGCGGTGAGTTTTTTTTTTTTTTCAAGTTTTTTTAATCTGTTGATCAAGGCAGCATTTATTAAATGTACAAAAAAGTTAAATTGTTAAATATTTATTTATTAAATATATATTTACTACTTATTTTAAGTAGTTTTAAAATATAATTATTACTCTAGTCATTTGCTTTGATTACTATCACCATTAATATTGATAATAGTAGAAATAATAATAACTATAATAACTAATATTAGAGTGTTTTCTGAAGGATCATGTGACTCTGAAGACTGGAGTATTGAAGCTGAAAATTCATTAAAATCACTGGAATAAATTATTAAGTGATAAACTACTTTTGAACAGTTATTTTGAAGTGCAATAACAATTCATAATTTGTACTGTATTTTTGAATAAATAAATGCAGCCATGATGAGCAGGAGAAGCTTATTTTAAAACATTTAAAAATTGTACTCAAACTTTTGACCGGTGGTGTATAACTACATGTTCTTTTGATCACATATGAAAGATCCATGTCTAATCAGTGTTTGATGATGTCAACATTTGTTTTTGTTTTCCAGAGGTTGGATTTAATCCAACTGATTCAGTGGAATTTTGTTTCACAATTTCAAGTGTTCCTGCCTCAGAAACTGAATTGGATATGGTTGATCCAGAAGGCGTCCCAGGTCCAAGCAGTTCTGAACAGGAACCTGCATTTACAGCAAATCTGGAGGTCGACATCAGTGATGCCATGAACCCAACAGGTAAATGTCAACATTTGAGCATGTGAGATTCAATATTGCAATAAGATAGAAACAGAAATTGCTTACAATCCAGTCTAATTATGCAGTATGTGTTTGGAGATAACAAATCATATAAATGTATACTTCTAATCTTTTTTCAGAAGTTCCAAAAGTGACGAAGATTGGCAAATTCTTCTCCTTTTGTCGAAAGCTTTTTGGGTTCTCGGCACAGCCTGAGACAGATCCTGAATTGCTGAGTATTTCAGAGGCAAGCGATTATGAATCAGCTTCTGAAATGGATGAGGTCGACATGGAGCCATCATGTGTTTCTGAGCCAGAAACTGAACTGGATCTGGTTGATCTGGAAGGTGTCCCAGTTCCAAGAAGTTCTGAGCTGAAACCTGTGTTTACAGAAACACTATATGTTGACCTCATCAAACCTCATACCTTCTATGACTTGAAGAGCTCTGCGCTGGCTTCGGATCTTCTGAAGGACCCAGCAGAGTCTTCAACAGAAGAGGTTGAGAGCAGCAGTGGGATTGACCAGGGTGGCATCAATGCTTCTCCTGCAATCTCCCAGGTGGACAAACCAACAGGTAAATATATCAACAGTCTTTTTGAGATTCAATATTGCAATGGCATAAAAGTCATTCTAATTATGCTATTATGCAATCTGTGGTTGAAGGTAACACATAACCTCTAATATTTTTGCAGAAGAACCTGAAATGTGGAAGATGTTTGAGGACTTCCCAATGATTTATAAGTTCTTAGCACAGCAGACCGATCCAGATGTTGCTGAGATGATAAGTGTTTCAGAGGCAAGCGATTATGAATCAGCTTCTGAAATGAATGAGGTCGACATGGAGCCATCATGTGTTTCTGAGCCAGAAACTGAACTGGATCTGGTTGATCTGGAAGGTGTCCCAGTTCCAAGAAGTTCTGAGCTGAAACCTGTGTTTACAGAAACACTAAATGTTGACCTCATCAAACCTCATACCTTCTATGACTTGAAGAGCTCTGCGCTGGCTTCGGATTTTCTGAAGGACCCAGCAGAGTCTTCAACAGAAGAGGTTGAGAGCAGCAGTGGGATTGACCAGGGTGGCATGAATGCTTCTCCTGCAATCCCCCAGGTGGACAGACCAACAGGTAAATATATCAACAGTCTTTATCAGATGCGATATTGCAGTTGTGTACAAGTCAGTCTTATTAAGCATTTATGCAATCTGTAATTGAAGATAATATAATAATTTTTCCCCAGGCTTTCGTTTTGGGTTCTCAGTACAGCCTAAGAGAGACCCTGCTGTTGAAATAGATCAGGTCGACACAGAGCAAATAAGTGTTTCTGACCCAGAAGCTGTATTGGATATGGTTGATCCAGAAGGCGTCCCAGGTCCAAGCAGTTCTGAACAGGAACCTATGTTTAGAGAAACTCTATGTGTTGACGTCATCAAACCTCACGTTTCCTTCAACTTGAAGAGGTCTGCGTTGGTTTTAAAACTTCTGAAAGAACCAGCACAGCCTTCAACAGAAGAGGCGGAGGGCAGCAGTGGGATTGTCCACGGTGGCATAAATGCTTCTATTGAATCCACTAAGGTGGACAGACCAACAGGTATATGTCTCAACAGACCTTATGAGATGCAATATTGCAATGTGATGCAAATAGAAATGTCATACAAGTCAGTTTTATGAACATAATATTTTTTCCCCCCCCAGGCTTTCCAGTAGTGAAGAAGATCAAGAAAATTGGTGCATTCATCCAAAAGCTTTTTAGGTTTTCAGCAAAGCCTAAGACAGACCCTGCTGTTGAAATCGATCAGGTTGACACAGAGCAAACAAGTGTTCCTGAACCAGAAGCTGAATTGGATATGGTTGATCCAGAAGGCGTCCCAGGTCCAAGAAGTTCTGAACAGGAACCTGTGCCAACAGAAAGTATGGATGTCAACATCACTGATGCCATGAACCCAACAGGTAAATGTCAACAGAGCATTTGAGATTCAATATTACAATGAGATGCAAACATGGCTATGAATTCTATAAATTCAGACTAATTTACATTAGTGGAGATGTTTCTAATAACATTATTTATCTTTCTTCTTTTCAGAAAGTACCAAAGTGAGGAAAATTAGCAAAATCTGTGCATTCTTCAAAAAGCTTCATGGCATCTCGGCAAAGCTTAAGACCAAACCTAATGCACCACAGCAACTGAGTGTCCCAGATGCAAGCACTCCTGATCTGACTGACCCAACAGGACATTTGAACACCAGTGTGATCGATGAGGATGACGCAGATTATTCTCCTGAAACCCCTGAAGATCACCGCCCAACAGGTAAAGCATTGAGATCCAGCATTACAATGAGAAGTCTTTTAAATCATTCATATAATGGAGCATATGTGTAAAGATAACAATAAAGATACAGTTTTTAAAGTCATTCTACAGTTGATTTTTATATTCTAGAAAAAAAAATCTAAATCTAAATTCTTTCTTTGTTTTTTTCCCCCTTTTAGGATTCACCCAAGAGTGGATGATGAGTAAACTCTCTGAATTCTACCACAAGCTTACAAGTCCCAGAAATGATCTTGAACATCCAGGTCCAAGCAGTTTTCCTCCTCAAAAACTGCTGGAGGAAATTTTCGACTATCAAAAGCTTGCAGAATTATTAAAAGTAGAAACCAGCTTGAAAAAATGCAAACTGCCCCTGTCGCCATTTACGGAGGTCTGGCGCAACGTCTACATTGGAGATGAGTAAGTCTACAGCACAAAAAACAGCACAGATCATGTGATAAAATAAAATGTAGGAGTAATAATAGAAATGAAGTAAGGAATTATTGACAGTTATTAGAAAAATACTTCACCATCTCAGGAGTGCATTTATTTTCTAATAACCACACTGAATTATTTCATTTATACACATTTAAAGGGACAGCTCACCCAAACACACAATTCTGTCAGAATTTACTCACCCATGACTTTTTTCAAACCTTTTGAAGATTTTTTTCTTCAAAAGAACACAAAAGAAGATATTTTGAAAAAGGTTGGTAACTATTGACTTCCATGGTATGTGTTTTTCCTACTATGGCAGTCGGTGGTTGCAAGTTTTCAGTTCATTAAGGTGTGGAACCACTTGAGGGTGAGTAAAAAGGAAGTAAATCTTAGCTTTTGGGTGAACTATCCCTTTAAAGACAGTTTAGATGTTGTTTTGGTTTGTTTTGACCTATTTGTTTGTCTGTTGTTGGTTGTGCAATGTTAATATCTGTTACTGCATTGTGATTTGGAACTGTAATGCAGTCCAAACCTGCCTAAAACTATTTCAGCTTCATGTTCTCTGAAAATAATTGCACACCTCAGAATGTTAACCAGCCAATCAGAAACAAGCATTCGACAGCCCTGTTGTATAAATGTAATTTTAGAATGCAATATTTTGCAATACAACCTTTTTAGTGAAAGACTAACCAGAATTGCGTTCTTGTGCAGAGAGACAGCACGAAATCGAGGCAAACTGATGGAATTGGGAGTCACCCATATCCTGAATGCAGCAGCGCCGAAGATGACCTGGGTGGAAAAGCTGAGGAAGAAAGGAGTAAAAGGAAAGATCCTTACAGGGCCGAAATATTACGAAGGCATGGACATCAAATATTGTGGCTTGCCTACAACATACGACCAATTGAAAATCATCGAATACTTCAGGCCAGCGGGCACATTCATCAGAAAGGCCCTGAGTAATCCAGACAGTAAGATCTTTTCATCAAGCCTTTCACCTTTACTAACTGTTTGGACTTTGTGTTGACTTACTTTCTGATTGTATTTCCACAGATGTCCTGTTTATTCACTGTAAGCATGGTGTCAGTCACTCGCCAACACTCTTTGTAGCATATCTGATGATGTACTACAAAATACCACTGGAGGAAGCCTTGGGTTACGTCACCAGATCGAGGCGCATCAGGCCCTTCACACCCTTTCTGCTCCAGTTGTCGTTACTCGAACCTAAGAAAAAGGAAGTAATCCAACAGCAAAAGGGCATAGTGATATACAACTAACAAAAAAAAAGGAAAAAAAAACAGGGATGCAAGATAGCAGCCGCATAGAAAGAAGGTCGCTGGCTCGAGTCCCACACAGAAAGACCTCCTAGTTTAACTGGGACTCAAACCACCGACCCTAGCCTTTATTTTTCAGTTTTATTATTGTTTGTTTTTTTATCTTTAGATGTCTGTGCACTTTAAACAAATGCTTTTCTAGCTAGAAAACCAGCATAGAGCACAGGGCTGTAAGCTGGCTAAGTGGTAGCCGCACAGAAAGAAGAGCGCTGGTTCGAGTCCCACACAGAAAGGCCTCCTGGTCTAGCTGGGAATCAAACCACCGACCCTTGCCCTAACTTATTGTTCTTTTCAGCTTTCTTTTTTTATCTCTGGCTATATATGTGCACTTTAAAAAATACTGTGTCTGTAGGTGACCTACTCACACCTGTAGCTTCTCCATGATGCACGTCCAGCGTTCTCCAGCTGGCGTCTGGACTGCAGCTCTGCACAAGAAGCTTGACCAGAGGAGAAATGGTCGTGCCCAACTGAGCCTGGTTTCTCTCGAGGTTTTTTTCCTTCACTTTTGTCATTTGGTGAAGTTTTGTTCCTCGCCGCTGTCGCCACTGGCTTGCTTGGTTTGGGACTTGTGGAGCTGCGCATCGATGGATTTGCTCTTCAGTGTTTGGACTTTCAGCAATGAAAATTGAGCCACACTGAAATGAACTAAACTAAAATTCAACTCTGAAAACTGGACTGAGCAGTTTCAATTTACCAGAACTTCTTTGTTAGCTGTGATCATCTGTGCACCTAAAAATTGCTTTTCTTATTGTGCAAAAAACGTAATAAATTAGAGCACAGATTCTGCCCCGATCTATGCTCTGATCTATTTCAACTTTGCACTTAAAAAAGCCAAAAAAAAGCTCATTTAAATGGTGCACTTTCCAGAAGAAAAATCACTGCTTAGATTGAGTTAAAACTGAGGATTGGTATCCATAAGCGTGGGAGAAAAGAATAAGCCAGGTGGATCCTGTCGCCCCAGCCGCTCCACCTGGCTCCCTTTTGCCTAATACGCCTATGGATACCACTCCTCTCGCTGCATCTCACTGGCAGGTGGATTTTTATATTTGAGAACTAACTCAAAATGATATATTTTTTCAGATTGTATTGTTCTGTAAAAGCACTGCTCAGATTGAACGCACACAAAAAACTGAATATTTTTCCCTGCTCTATGCTGTGATTTATTTTAACTCTGTTTGTTAAATTTATGTTAACTGTTTTCATTGTTTTTGTATTGTACATATCTTTGAATAAAGAAAAATGTTCAAAAGTCTTGTTGTACGTGTTTGATTTAATAATAGTCTTCACGCTGTACACTGTCTTTTCTTGAAGAACAAATACCAAACTTGGAGAAACACAAACATTTATATGTCATGTTTATGGTAAGGAGTATATTCTTGTTTGATATTAATGTAACCCCCCTGAATTATTAGCCCCCCTGTTTATTTGTATTTAATGGAGAGAAGTTTTTTTTCAACACATTTCTAAACATAATAGTTTTAATAACTCATCTCTAATCACTGATTTATTTTATCTTTGCCATGATGACTGTAAACAATATTTTACTAGATATTTTTTTCAAGACACTTCTATACAGCTTAAAGTGACATTTACAGGCTTAACTCGGTTAATTAGGTTACCTAGGCAGGTTAGGGTAATTAGGCAAGTTATTGTATAATCATGGTTTGTTCTGTAAACCATCGGGGGAAAAAATAGCTTAAAGAGGCTAATAATTTTGACCTTAAGATCAAAATTCATCATCACAAACAGAATGACCACCTTGTGTCCTATAACAGACCAAATAGTGCGGATGTCAGACCAGAATTTCAAGTGCAATCAATCATTTTAAACAGAGACACGGTAAATCGTTTAAAGAAATTAAAATGTTAACTTCTGAGAGCCTAAAATATATGTTAAATGTTTTTTGCAGCCTAATGAGTAAAACTCATCCATTTATGTTTTGATGCCAAATCTTGGTATTTTAACTAATGTCAAGTTATATTAACTTAATATCTTTAGTATGACAACAGCAGGGTTTACAGTGTAGAAGTGATAGGGAAAATTTATATTTATATGTATTTATTATTTAATTGAAGTTTAAAAGAAAGAAATATATATTAGGGATGCACCGATACCGACACCAGTATTGGGTATCGGGTCGATACTTGGTTGAAATACTCGTACTCGTTTCGCACCGATACCACTCAACAGTAATTCACAACATGGATGTAATTTGTTGTCCTACCTGATGTTGTCCTACCTTCAATGTCTTAATGTATTAATTAATCTATTATATATTAATAGCTTAGTCTTTATAAACACTCCGTTTATAAAATACATTATTAAAAATCTATAGGCTACTGAAGAATAAACTGAATATGAAATATGATCCTTGCATAATGACAAGCTAGCACTCATTTTATATATAAACTATAAATAAAAAAAAAAGAATGAAATTTTAAGTAATGGAACTTTATGTAAAAAAAAATCTAAAGACTACAGGCTAAATAAAGGCGCCTCTTCAGAGCTGAACTTCACTGCAGTCACCGCGCACCTGTCAGTTTACAGCTTCTGTAAAGATCAAACCGCCTAGACAGATCACACAATCTCAATAAACACTTTATGTTAATGTATAAATATTAACATGTTTTTATTTATAATGATATGATCTTACTTTTGGTTATATCAATACCGACTTTGATCTCCCGCGCGTGCGCCATATGGCTAGCCTATATGTCAGCGTGTATAACCTAGGCTAAGCATATATTATTAATATTAAAACTAGGGCTGTCAAAATTAGCGCGTTTACGCATGCCAATTAATTTGAAATATTTAAACCGTTAAAAAAATTTACGCATTTAACACAGTGGCAGTTTTTTTTATTTCCTGTTGTGGCCGACGTGTGTTCAGGGCCGGCGCGTCCATAGAGGCGACCTAGGCGGCCGACAAGGGCGGCAGAATAGTGAGCGAACCCCCGGTCCGGTGACACCTACCCCCTCCCTCCCGGTCCTCACGTTCATCCGCGAACCGGTCACTTTCTTTTTCACTTTCGGGTTGAGGGCGACGTGATCACCGTTCGCCTAGAGCACCAGTTCAGCTTGCTCCGGCCCTGCGTGTGTTTAATGAGCAAAGGAATATGGATAAAGGATAATATGGATCCATGTAAATGTACTCAGTGAAAGTGCCAGATGATGTCGCAAGCTGTCAAAGACAGCCCATTCCTCTCTAAGTTGATTCCAAGCACCCTCAAATGTTTCATTAAGTTTGACGTGTTTCCCTTCGCGTTGCTGTATCAGAATCCTTGCTTGAGAAATACAGCCATAAAAACCGTAGTCGTGCGTGGCGATGATTTGAAGAGAGTGCCCTGTACTGCGTGCTCTCTCTCTGTCTGTCTGTGTGTGTGTGTGTGTGTGTGTGCGTGTGCGTGCATGCGTGTGTGTTGTCACCCGATAAAGTCAATAGACTGAACTGGCTAAATGTTGAGGACTAAGCAAAATTGTTTCTACTTTATAATTAATGTTCTCAACTCGCAAAACAACTTTACAATAAATACAATTGTTTGTATTCAATACTTTATTTTTATTTATTTTTTTCTTCCAATTTCCATATTTGCAATGCCTGTATTTTGGATTTTTTTGTAGTTCACTTAGAATCCAACATGGAAATAATTTTTGCTTGTTATTGGCATTGATTGTTTTAAAATTCAAATGGCACTTACATGCCTGTGTTTTTATTTCTGTAATAAATACGGCTTTTCGTGATTAATCATGATTAATCACAGACAAAAGTGTGATTAATTAGTTAATTTTTTTAATTAATTGACAGCCCTAATTAAAACGCATTTATACAAACTAGCCACCCTTTGATTGATTTTTTTTTATCAAATCAAAAATGCAATAATTTGTTTACTTGGTTTTCATTTTAATAGAATTTATATAATTATTAGGCTACATAATGTCTACATAACATTGGCTCTGATTGCGTTTTTACAGATATCCTACAGAAAGACTTTTAGGCTCAAAGACATTTATACCTGTTAATTTCAGTGCTGTAGCTATATTGACAGATTTCGCAAAGTGGAGTTTATGTAATAAACAAATTTCGAGAGGATCACGTGCTTATGATTGCTAGCAGCTGACCTGCATTATCCAATTCACAACGTACCAATCAGATGATTCCTAAGTTACTATAAATAACCTTGGTCACGTACCACAGCTATCTTCGCTTTGAAGGATCCCCCCTTCCACCCCTATTCCTCCTCCTTTCTAGATGGGTGGCACGGCGGCACAGTGCTTAGCACTGTCGCCTCACAGCAAGAACGTCTCTGGTTTCATTTCTTACCAAACCAGCCGACGTTTCTGTGTGGAGTTTGCAAGTTCTCCCCGTGCTCACGTGGGTTTCCCCCGGGTTCTCCGGTTTCCTCCCACCGTCCAAAAACATGCAACTTAAGTTAATTGACTAATCCAAATAGACACCTTAGACATGCTCCTAGTAAGTAGCTATCTCCTAAGAACAATCACTATCTGTCCTTTAGCTACCCCAGCAGGGGAGTTCTCGAGATCTACCCGAGCTCACACTACCCTCTCGCCTTGCAACGGGAGGAAGCCCTGGTCTCGAGGATCTTATGAGCTCGGGGCTCTCTCCCGGGACAGCATGCCAAACTAGCTTTATAAACAATCATCAGCTAAGTGTGAACTCTTGAAGGCTTCGGCTATTCTAACTGTCGGCTGGTGCAGCCTCAGTTTTGCGACTTCATTGATGTCTGGATGAAATCGAGAGAGAGATGACATCAGACATCAGATTTGATGTGTGCCACACGTCACAGTTGCTTTACTGCAATTTTTGAATATTGGCTCATCTAAAGGAACTTTTCATTTGGTTAAAAGCCGAAATATTGCCAGACAGACGAAACATTCGGTTTTGGATGAGAGCAGCTTTAGTGATTAAAGACGCACGCGGCACACACACAGGGTACACTCTTGCAGTTCTATTCATAATTGATTTTTTTTACCATTAAACACATAATAATCAAGTGCTAAAAGAACAGCTGAACTTCGGAAACAGTGAGTGATCATGTTGGCGCAATGGTTGCTTGGTTTCTCTGATGTCAGTGGCGCGGCATTGCTAAATCTCTTTTGTTTTAATAAAAAAATAAATAAGATTATATATTATTAATCATTATGAGATGATGGTCGTGTGGTTTTTAAAGTGAGAGTATGCGTTGCGTATTTATGGCTATTGATCTTATCTACCCGCGACCCACCCATAGTTAAACATCAAGTAGTCTACTTTTTGTTTACCTGACCAGCAGATTAACGGCAGGACTCGTAAATATGAAAGAATCGCGCATAACAGGGTTTTATGCGTCCCCAATATGCTGTGTCAAGAGAGTGGCTCCATAAGGTAATGTACACTGCACACACTGTGTAATATGTAAAGTCGTGGACGCGTGTGGGTGCAAGGATAACTCCTCCTTTAAATGTGCATGCTTAATCATTAATAGATAAGGTCTATGGATTTGCAGGGGTATCAACAATGTGCGTATATTTTTGGCTTGGAAAAGCCTTCTGTTAAAGACAGTTGTGCTTATCCTTGCAACAGGCAAAAAAAATGAATTGCATGTTTATTAAAACCAAATCTATGAAGTATCGGCGAGTACACACGTGAAAATACTCGTACTCGTTTGTAAAAAAGTGGTATTGGTGCATCCCTAATAAATATATAAATAAAACTATTGTTTTATTCATTGTTAATATGTTAACCAATCAGAGCTGATGCAGTACACTGGGCAGTTACAGCTAAGCTGAGCGGGAGAAAGATGTTAGCCAATCAGAGCCCACTCTGCGCACAACGAAGTTGAGAGGGGGAACCGAATAGGTGGATTTGATTTACGTTAGTGTTTATTTATTGTTCTGACTGAAACTGAGGTTAATCTTTTTTTCATGCTGTCTGTTTTTAAGACAATTTATTACAGTTTTATTTATCAAGCAGTTAGTACAACTGTGTTTAACTAGAGTTGAGGTTAGTTAATCTTCATTTATTTTATGTTGTCTGTTTTAAAGAGTTTTACTACAGTTTTATTTATTAAACTTAATACTAATGTTATTTCATTGTGAAATGTTTTGTTCTGCACTTCTTGTGCACTGAATACATTTAGAATGTGTGTATGTAGCGCGTTTAAAAAGCAAAAACAGCAGCCAAAATCTCAAATAAAATCACAATCGCAATATTCGTTCCAAGAATCACAATATGATTATTTTGTCCATATTGCACAGCCCTAGTTTAAATACAGATAACTTAAAATGGTTAATAGATTAAACTTTCAGCTTTTCTATTCTTTACTTACATACACACTCCCAGGGCCGTTTATAGCAAAGTTGATATTTAGCCGCACCATGTTGGTGTTTCGTAACATCTAAATTTTACAAGGTGGGTCGTTAGCCCAACGCTCAACCCCCAACCTGGAGGACCAGGACATACACAAAAGCACTGCTGACAATTTAGCTTACCCAATTCGCCTATACTGCATGTCTTTGGACGGTGGGGGACACTGAAGCACCCGGAGGAAACCCACGCCAACATGGGAAGAACATCCAAACTCCACACAGAAATGCCAACCAGCCCAGCCGGGACTTGAACCAGTAACCTTCTTGCTGTGGGGCGACATCGCTAGCCACTGCGCCACTGTGTAGCTCCTGTGTGCATATCAATTAAGAAAAATGTTTATAAGCATTTAAATATCTACTTACTAATTGAACTTTTCTCTTTCATCAGATGGGTTCAGGTAGCGCTTCTGTCATGCTGCGCTTTAGCAAAATTCAGCATCACAAGCAAAATGACCACCTTGTGTCCTATAACATACATATATAGACCAATTAGCGCAGTTGTCAGACCACAATTTCAAGTACAATCAATCATTTTAAACAGAGACATCGTGAATCGCTTAAAGAAATTATGATGTTAAGTTCAGAGAGCTTAATATATTAAATAAATGTTTTATGCTGCCTATAAAGTTAAACTCACCTGTTTATGTTTTGATGCCAAAACTTGGCATTTTAACTGATGTCAAGTTATATTAACTTAATATCTTTAGTAATGACAACAGCAGGGTTTACAGTATAGAAATGATAGGGAAAATGTATTTATTTATTTATTATATATTAATGTGTATTTATTATAATTATAATTATATACTATATGGTTTAAAATATATATATATATATATATATATATATATATATATATATATATATA
>CAIGQQ010030202.1:649-15303 GCA_903798035.1 Danio albolineatus | reverse complement strand
GAGGAAACAAAAGTTTGGATAAAAGCATTTTTAGGAGAACTTTAAAAGTCAACGCAAAACACTTCATATTAAGTACACTCCCAAAGCAAATGACTTTATATTTCTTCAGACTGAACACAAAAAGAGCATTTGGGGAAATAATATTATTAGATTGAGCACGTTTGTGATTTAGTGGAGAGCAGTTATGAGTAGAGACTTCACCAACTTTATTATAGAAGAGGAATTTATGTAAAACTCGAACCATTCTGTCACTTAAATATATTATTCCAAAAACTCACGCAAACAGGTAAAGAAATCTGAGATCTATTAGTAATTGAGCGAATGTCTTTCTTTGACATGTACTGAGAAGATTTGTGCAGTCAAATATAAAATAATGTATAACACTTTAGGTCCAGGCTTGACTGAAGGTATTATACAATCAGGGATTACACAGAAACAATGTTATATTCCTCTGAAGAGACTGAAAAAGAAGAAAAGTTCATCTTTCTGTCCACAAATGTTTCCTCTGTTGTCAAGAGAATGAAAGAGAAACAGGCAGCCAATCAGCTTCGCCAAATGCGTACAGGCAGCCAATCAGCTGTCGCTGAGCGCTTACAGACAGTCAATCAGCTATCTTTGAGACACATACAGGCAGCCAATCAGCTTTCGCTGACCAGCGTGCAGGCAAAGATCCCGCCCTTGGCGCTCAGTCTGAAGCGGCCGGAGGGAGAAGAGGGCAGAGCTTTGCTGTTTGCTGTTTAATTCCTTTAATTCCACTTATGTTACGGGTGTTGTGCGTCCATTGAAAGTAAGTGTATTATATCTGACCTTTGTAGCGTTCGCAGATGTGCTGTAATTATCTTGCGGGTTGAACTGCTTTAACACATGTGCTCAATGCTAATATACTCTCTTGTTTTTAGCTCGATGCTACGCTGTAAACACTTCTGTAATGCGTTACTCGCGGGTTATCTACAGGGTTTCTGCAGGGTCTTAAATCTCAAAATCAAAATTTTAGGCCTTAAAAAGTCTTAAATTTACTGAAATATTGTGTTGTAGGTTTTAAATATTTTTTAAACAGGTCTTAAATTTCCCTTTCCATGTATTGCTACCAAATCTGGCCAAAACCAGATAAATGTAAGCAATCAGAGACATGATCAGGCTGCACACACAACATGTAGAATCAGCCACTTAAGACTTGCACACATTTATTGAACAGGGAAGAAAAAACTGTAACTTGTGTGAGAATATTTTGATGGTAAAACATGTTTTAATAGAATTTATATTTTTAAATGATATTAGAGAATATTTTTATTAAGGAAATATTTTAAGGCAAATGTTTAAAAATGTGTTTTCTGGAGGAATTTTTATCATTGATCAGACTGAAAGAGCTTATAAGATTTTATCAGTGTTGTTGTTATTTGTGTGTTTAAAAAACATTTAATGATGTTTCAGAAACAGTTATGATTGTCAATTATATATTGAATATTTAATGCAAGTGTTGCCGTGAATATAGCCAGTGCTGCTGATATGGCATTCAAATATAAACATATGCAAACAGCATGTAATTAGAATAATTGTCTCCTCCTCCAGTTCTGCTATAAACACTGGAATATTTCCATCAGGCTCCAGTGAAGAGTTTATTGAAGGACAGCGAGAACATGAGTGATCCAGAACCCTGCAGAATTAAAGATGAAGACTCTGAACAACAAATAGGTTGGTGTTTATTCCTGATCAGGGGCGGCGTGGGGGGTTGTTGGGCCTCGTGGGTTTCAGCCCCGAATGTTTGTTTCAAAGCCATGAATCTTTTGGGTTTAAGGTTTGTCAAAACGTAGTTTTTCAACACATTATACAGAAACATTTAAACGGGTTCATTATTGCTTTCCCACAGGATCAATAAAACAATATCAGCTAGGCTTTTTCTACCTCTTTTCTTTATTTAAGAGTTGTTATATATTTTTTTTTCATCAGAGGCAGCCCCACAGCAGTAAGCACTTTCTGTCTCTCCTTTCTGAAAGTGAGTTTACACACACACACACCGTGGTCCTGCATAGCCACGCCTCCTGTCAGTCACTCAACACATTCGTCTCATCACTGCACCACAATTGTACTTCATGTTTGTTACCAGCTTTAATTTCGTATTAAAGTAAGCTTGTTGGAAATTCTGAGGAGAACATTGGGTTGCTGTTGTAACTACACACGCAAGAGCTTGCTTCATTTAAGATTTACCTCAGATTCTGACTGACAGTTCTGTATGATCTGACGAGATGCTACACGCACAGGCTGTTCTGATTAGCTGTGAGTTTTGATTGATTCATTCAGGTGTATTCATGTGAAAGTGAAGTCTGACAATAATAAATATTCTCATCAGGAATAAAACCACCTGTTTTTATACCCGTGCTGACTCTGCCGAGCTGTAGCTATTAAGTTAGGTCTGCTACTGTTATTTTAGACTGGGTAGGTTGCTTAATTTATTTTATTTTATTATAACAATAATTAGCTGAAAATAATGCCTTAAATGAGCAGGATTTTAAGGGTAATTTAATCCAAATGATTTATTTTTTTTGTTAATAATTGTTCATTCCGTGCTGATTATTAAAGCAGAGAACATTTGTTCTCAAAAAGGCTCAATTAATCCTTGTGTATTCTTCAAATTTAACCGTTTCATTATGTTCTTGGTTGTTTTTGATTCATTGCCTTCCATTATAACCACATTTTTTTTTTAACCGCAAGGCCGTGACACCTAATAATCATGCATTCTAGATTGTTGGTGTTTTCCCTGTTGGTAAGATGTAAAATGTGTCATTTTTACTGTTGATCATCAGTTGGCTGCATTAACCCTTTAGATAGGCCTGTTCAAAAAAGTTTCTGTCTTTTATATGGAGTTCAGTGAAGTAAAACAGCAGATTACAGCGTACATGCATAAATGGGTGGTTGACGTATAAGCCAGATTTTTTTACATTTTTATTTACTTGTAAAATTAAGCATTACAGAAATTGCACTGTGTTGTACTGACGCTTACATTTATAAAAACATATGTGGTCTTTTAGTTTTAGTATTGGAAATAGGATATATTCACCAATTTGCTACATTTGTGCCTAAAATTGTCATATAGTGTGACATTAGAATTATTCTGTATAAAATGAAAATTTATACTTTCTCTAAGTAACCAACTTCACCATAAATCTGTAACATTACTATCTTAAGATGTATATATATTTTAAGTGCATATTCATCAGATTTTGCTTTAATTTTCTACATAATTGTGGAAAGTAAGACATTTCTCCACAGTCTTCACAGATATTTTAGATTAATTTTAACAAACCTTGTAATAAATCAAGCAAAATGCTTGTGATTGTCGCTAATACTTTTCTTTTTGATCGATTGCAATTTTTATGGTTCACAAATTAAAAAGAAGTATTTTTATTGTCACAATTCTTTTTGTCACACCAAATGACATAGTGTCACACTACATGATGAATGACACTACACCACAATTTATCAGTGTATAAATTGTTAAACAGTAACAGTAGTGTTAAGAGATTCACTTTTAATCTTAAAAAATCTGTTTTTATCTGAAAGACCATTTTAAATGACCATTTCAGACCATGTTAAATGCTAGCCAGTCAAACGGAGAGAGTTTAGCCAGCCTGATCTCACGAGAAAACGTAAGTTTTTTACGTTTTGGCAGCTTAGTGGCTAATTCGTACAAATTTAAAAAAGGAGGGGTGGCACTCAACCCCACCCCTAAACACAACCGTCATTGGTTGATGAGCAAATCGTACTGAATTGTACGAATTACATCGTGCAAATTCATACGAATTAGCCACTAATTAAAAAGTTACGAATTGCCGTGAGATAGCGTTGGTTTAGCAGATCTTCATTCAGTGATCCTTCAAGAGATGGAGGGGTCATGTTCATAATGGCATTCACTTCTTTTTTTCTCTTTCTGAATTTCCTTTGTGCCTCTCTCCACATCTCTCTGATTTTCTCTTGTTTTGAAGGAGGAAGGGAGTGCACATTGAATACACTGAGTTGTACTGTCCGTTTCTTTTCTTTATATCTGTTAATGAAAAAATAGTGATAGAACAGTGATTTGTAAAAATAATAATAATAATGATAATAATAAAAATGTAAAAAATTAACATTCAGATTTTAACCCCACCATCTTGACATTAGTATTGTGTTAAAGTTATACTAGACATGCTAGACTTTTAACCTATTGTATGTGTCTGATATGTGGAAACTGGCATGATTTCCTTTTCCTCAGGACCTCCTCTCCTATATTTTGCCTATATTTTCGTGTCCTCTCTTTACTTGTCATTTATGCTGATGTAAATAAAAAAAACTGCATATTTTAATTTGCAAAGCATGTCAAACATGATTAAAGATGGTTAGATTTGTTTTAAAAATAAAAAATGCATTAATTATATAGGTAATTTAATAATCACCCTCTTTTTAAAAAAGAATGTTTTGAAAATGTGTTTATTTACCATTTCAAAAAGGTGTGTGTAATATGGTGTGACAATAAAATCATATGGTGTGACTTGGAAAAACTGTCACTTGATATGACAAAGTGTCACACCATATGACATTTTGGTCAGTTAAGCTAATCTATCGGATAAGTAAAAACAGCTAGCTTGTAATTAGCATATGGGTTGCCACATAGCAGCAATGCTTTTTAGGAATTAATAAGTGAAATTTTCAAAAAAAATTCATTTTTATGTAAATCATGTCACACCATAAGACTCAAATCACTGACCATTAGTGATCATATGAGATACAGAGCTTTTAAACAAAAATGTAAAAAAATCAGAGCTCACCTTTTGACCATCCAAACCCCTCCAGAGAAGAAACTGCAACCTCCTGTTTGAGTGTGGACCTCTTCATTGTAATTATGTCCAAATTATTGCCCGTTCAAAAAATAAATTGTACTGTCACACCATATGAGGTTCATTTTACGGACATAATCTATTTGGTCAGAACTTGCGTTAAAATCATGCACAGGCATCAAAACTTTCTCTGTCTTTTAAAAAGGCCTTTTTCTTTCATTTAAATAGTAAAACTATCAGTTATTTATACTTTGCTGGCATACATTGCCATATTACTAAGGACAAACATGGCCCGGACAGTCACACCATATGACAATTTTGAGGTATAGATAAAAAAATTTAAGTAGAGATCTTTATACATTAACTAGATATGGTATGCTATAATCATATATTGTGGGAGGAACCACATATAGGTTTATATTTTTAACAAAAACCTATTTTTATTAGTATATGACATTATGGACAGGCAGAATTGCATGTCATGTCATCCACCCAAATACACTTTGCAGGGGGAAGGGGTCGAAGCGTCTTGATGCGTTTTCTCTTCATAACGCCTAAAAGAACTTAAATTACACTTTCAGTTTTGATCATACAGATAAGATCAATGAATCAATTGAATCTGTTAAGTGTCTAGTTTTTATTTTGTACACTCACAATGAAAACAAATGTGTGTTTTTGCAATATAAGGATAATAAACAGTGTAGGCATTCTCTCTTTTCTCTCTCCGCGAACAGTTTTTAGAAATGTGTCCGTAAAGTGAAACTCCACGAAATCAAAACACACAGATAACTGGAAAGGAATATTTGAACCAGTCAGTTTACAATATACTGATGCCCTGTTCTTCTAGGCTTTATTGGTGATAATGGTCAGGAATGTTGAACCATTATTGCCTTTTTAGCATAAGCAGAGTAGAGAAACTCGCCAGACAGTAATGTGTGAATTGTGGAGCGGGCTAAATCTAAAGAAACATTTTGATTTTTTTTTTTTTTAGTAAGTGTACTTTTTTATTTATTTATTTATTTTTTTGCTTTTAAATGTGGCAAGTATAATGGTGCATTCACACCAGACGCGTCAAGCGCGAGTGATTTACATGTTAAGTCAATGCAAAGGTGCGAATAGGCACCCTGCAGCGCAATACGCTCGAATGGCGCCACGCGAATTTATCGTTTTGCACGTTTAACACGCAATTCGAGTGAATCGCTTCAGTTTGAAAATCTGAACTTCAGCGGACTTTCACGCCGCGTTGACCAATCGGGAGCTTGCTCTTGTGGGGATGTGATTATGACGTAGCGCCTGTTGAGGGTGTCTCGGGGAAACATTCTCCTGCCGACACCGACAACAGTTCATCATACTGGGCTCGGCTCAGTCAGAAGCACCGCTGAAAGCTTCCATCATCCAGGTTCAGTGTCTGGAGGAGTTTATGAGCTCACAGAGCTCCGTGTACCTCTGAAATAATCTAGTGTACTCAGATACAGCTCCAAACGAATCGAATTTTCAGCCTTCAAAAAAGCACATAAACACAGTTATTCTCTCTATAAAACCCCTGTTAGCCATTTAGCAATAAAGCTACAGTCACCCAGACAGAAGCCCTGCCCATCACGCAAATCCGCGTCTTTTCTCAAGTCAATTTGACGCGCGAATGAAACGGATTTGTACGCGCAAATGAAGCGAGTAAACTCAAATGTTCACGCATCTATTTACACATGTGCCGCGTCTATTGTGAATACAGCATCAAAGCCTCGTCCGTTTTCACGAGGTGCGCGATGCGGCGCCAGGCGAAAGTATAAATCCAGCTTTTCTCTCTCTCTCTCTCCCTCAATTTAATTCAATTCAATAATTGCTTTATCGGCATGACAACTGTTACAAATGTATTGCCAAAGCAGTTATAAAGTTTACATAAAAATAAAGATGTATACATATAATAATAATAATAATAATAATAATAATAATGATGATAATAATAATAATAAAAAATAATATGATGTACTGAATATTTCCCAGAGATGGGTTGTGGCTGGAAGGGCATCCGCTGCGTAAAACAAATGCCGGATAAGTTGGCGGTTTATTCTGCTGTGGCGACCCCAGATTAATAAAGGGACTAAGCCGAAAAGAAAATGAATGAATGAATGAATGATGTACTGAATAAAAAATTATTATTATTCAGTACATCATATTATTATTATTATTATTATTCAATATGTCATACCATTCATATGTATTATTATTCAATATACCATTCATATCATATTATTAATTTATATCAATAAAAATAATAGTAGATCAGAAAACACTGTACATTTAACAATCAACATTGTAGGATAAAACAGTAATAAAAAAACTAATAATCAGTATATTTACAATGATTCAATTATAATCATCTAGATGTGTGTGTGTGTGTGTTTGCAAGCGCATCAATTATGTTTTTATTGGTCTCTCTCTTTTTGTGACAGGTATATCTACACACATTAATGCTCTCTCTCTCTCACTCACTCACTCACTCACTCACACACACACACACACACACACACACACGCACACATACTATGCTCCATATAAAAAGGCAGAAACATTTTTTGCACTGTAACTGATGATCAAAAGGAAAAATCACAAATCTCTCCCCAACAGGGAAATGTAACGGTGGTGTGGGAATGGTGATGCCAAAAAAAAATTCTCTGGCTCTGAACTGCCTCTGTGTGAATGTGTGTGTGTTTGTTTGTTTGTTTGTTTGTTGTTTGCTTATTACGTAGTTAGTTTCATGTATCGTAGTGTAGCTAAATCTTTGTTCTCCTTCTGTAAGACTTGTGTTCTCGTTTATGTGCTTCTAAGTCATTGCCTCGAGCTGTAGATTTTGTTACCTTGCTAAAAGTTAACCCAATCCTGTGTTGTGTTATTATCGTTGACCATGTAAACAAGATTGGTAAAATACGATGTCTTCTATTTGCTGGACAAACGGTAGATAAAGTGTGAACCTTGTAATCTGATATAATCAATATAACTCAATCGAGTCGAATCATTTCAATGAATCGGATCTTGAAGATTTGAATCATTGATCTAATTAATCCCTGATCGGTCTTTTAATGTAGCTCGGACCCCTACAATTATATGCTGTCAGGGCTTTGCAATCAAAAAATGTTGTTATAATAGAAATATAATAAACATAATGAAAAGGGAGTAAATATGCCCAGAGTGTATTGTTTTTTTTTTAATTATTATTATTTCAAAGAATATGTCAAATTATTAGAATTTTCCCAGAATATGTCAAAATAAGATGTCCCCTAATATCAGTCCGTTTGCTGAAACACAGAGAAAAGTTTAGGCCAAATTAAGCCTCAAAATCACCCCAGAATGGACGAAAATGACCCAACAGCACACAAGGGGAAAGGTGCACATTCCAGCCTTTATGCAGATACTGTACAGGTATGTCTCATGTCTGCGAGGCAAATATTCAGCTGTTTGTTCAGCTGTTACCTCAGAACTTTTTTTCTGATGCGTTTACCAGTCAGGCACTGAATGAACAAGTGTTCCGTCTGCTTTACAAATTTTAGAAAACATTTTGTTTATGAGAATATATATATGAATAAAAATAGGCCATTTACAGCTTTCAAATCTGTGTCTTATCAATATGACTAAAATGACTTTTATGATCAATTATGTAAGAAACTCTGAAAAATGGACTGACACAGTTTTAATGGACTCTATGCAAGATCTCTTCCGCGTTTGCGATTAGCCTGCATGTTAACTTCCAGTACAGCACTGCGACGACTGTAAGCAGATGGCGCAGGTGAGGATGATAGATTACGCTCGTTGTTTATATAAGTTTCCGTGGATTACTGTGAAGGACATTAGTCAAATCGTGAGACAGAGCTGTCACACCGAACGGCAAAGAAGAGGTTAAAATTCTACATTTCGTGTTCCATCGATCATTTGGAGGGTGTATGTATTGAGTATATTTATTTAGAAGGTGAACTGGACTGACACCGTTTCAAATTACTGTAACTTCTATGTTAAGCGGCTTTGACACAATTTACATTGGAAAAGCACTAGATAAATAAAGATGTTTTCTCAGGGATTTTTCAACTACCTATGGCTTTATTTCAATGACAAATGTCGTGAGCGCAGTATTACAAGATCGCATTCATGTAATACGAGCTTGCAGATCTCTTTGTTTGCGCCGATTTCCTCTGTTCATGCACAAAACTTCTTACATGCCCTTAAATATACAATGCTCAAGCACAGATTCTCTTGTGTGCTAAACGCTGCTGAAGTGCGATTTAGTGCGTCTATGTAACAAATATATCTCCAACATTTATTAGATTTGCTAGGAATATTTCTGAATGTCTCCAATAGACCTACAGAACTGCATTGATGCGTCCTGAGGTAAAGTAAAATCGCCATAAACTCCAGCAAGATGAAGTCACTGTATGCAGAACCGTAGAGCTTTATCTATAAAGTTTAATTATGGAAACTGTCCATCATAACTGAAAGCTACGTTGTGTTTACTGGCCTTGCGCATCACGCAATCCTGTCAGTCACTCAGCATGTCACCTTAAAGGGTTACACAAATAACACAAGGCACTACTACGATTACAGAAAAGTTTGCTCCGTTATAAATCACTTACCTTTTAATACGTTTTGGTGCGATTATAACCTGCTATTTAAAAACAACAACATGAATGAATGAATGAATGTAGCGGAAACCATGTTGTGTGTAGCCAATGTTTCCGGTGTCCTTTCACTTTTCAGCTTTTGATGAGTTTTTAAGACTTGATGAACAGTAATGTTTTATTTATTTATTTCAGACCTAATTGAAGAGAATGAGGGGAGTAAAGAGGAGGAACATCATGTCAAAATTGAGGAAAAAACTCATTTACAGACTGATGGTTTTTTGAAAAGGAGAGACGAGAATCGTTTCACCTGCACTCAGTGTGGAAAGAGTTTTGGAAGAAAAGATGGACTTAAGATTCACATGAGGATCCACACTGGAGAGAAACCATTCACATGCACTCAGTGTGGGAAGAGTTTTATCCGCTCATCATCCCTTAATCTACACACGAGGAACCACACAGGAGAGAAACCATTCACATGCACTCAGTGTGGGAAGAGTTTTATCCGCTCATCATCCCTTAATCGACACATGAGGAACCACACAGGAGAGAAACCATTCACATGCACCCAGTGTGGGAAGAGTTTCAGCCAATCATCACACCATAATCAACACATGAGGATCCACACTGGAGAGAAACCATTCACATGCACTCAGTGTGGGAAGAGTTTCAGCTGCTCATCAACTCTTAATCAACACATGAGGATCCACACAGGAGAGAAACCATTCACATGCACTCAGTGTGGGAAGAGTTTCAGCTGCTTATCAAACCTTAATAATCACATGAAAATCCACACTGGAGAGAAACCATTCACATGCACTCAGTGTGGGAAGGGTTTCCGCCAATCATTACACTTTAATCAACACATGAGGATCCACACTGGAGAGACACCATTCACATGCACCCAGTGTGGGAAGAGTTTCATCCGCTCGTCATCCCTTAATCGACACACGAGGATCCACACAGGAGAGAAACCATTCACATGCACCCAGTGTGGGAAGAGTTTCAGCCGATCATCACATCTTAATCAACACATGAGGATCCACACTGGAGAGAAACCATTCACATGCACTCAGTGTGGGAATAGTTTCAGCCAATCATCACACCTTAATAAACACATGAGGATCCACACTGGAGAGAAACTATTCACTTGCATTTAAGCTGCAGACTTTTAAGCATACTGGACTTTTCTCCCATAGACCTCCATTCATACCCACGCAAATGCGTCAGACTGGAAACGCAAGTTCGTGCGTCAAGTTTTGCAGTTTACTGCGTTGCAAAGTTCAAGCTTGGTGAACTTAGGATTACGGTTTCTGTGCTATGAAATGCTCTAAATCCAGATTGAAATTTTTCATAAATATTGTTTCTTTGAAGGAAGGAACATAGTTGAGCAGATACTAGAAAAATCGTATCTTTGATAGAAAAGGCAAGTTTGAAATCGGTGTATAATTTGCTAGTTCTTTAGGATCAAGCTGTGTTTTTTTAATAAGAGGCTTAATGACAGCTAGTTTAAAAGTTTAGGAACATATCCTAGGAGTAGGGATGAATTCAAAATGTTAAGAACAAGTTCAGAAACTTCTGAAAACAATTGTTTTAATAATTTGGTCGGTATAGGATCCTAGCATGGACATTGATGATTTGGACGATTTTATCAGTTCAGATAATTCTTCCTTGCCTACTGTTGAAAAACATTTAAAGTTTATCCATTAACGGTCTACAGAGCTCTAATTGGACCGATGCTGTAGGAGGCACATTGATGGTGCTTATTTTATCTCTGATGTCATCAATTTTCAAGACTCCAGATTGGAGTATGTGGTAAATCCTGATTGGATGCCTGCATTACTCATCAATGGGTATATAAAAGTTGTTGTGCTAGCTACCCCAGGACGCTGTGGCTACTCAGGAGTCCTCATGTCAGGACTTCTCATCTCATTGACTCTTTAACCTTATGGTTTTACATTACTTGTATCATGTAGTTAAAGTGTTGTTGTGATTATATCCTAAGTTCTTTATCTTCATTATTATCCCCAGACATTTGTTGGTTGCTTTGATTGATTGTTCTATGAATTACATTTTATAATAAACAATTTGCATTCAGGCTATTTTGTTGGTTCATCTCTCTTATGTTGCAACACAAACAAGCGGGTCATAACACTGTAAAATGTGTCCGGTTGTATCCAAGATCTTGTCCTTTCAGTCATGACCATAGGTGAGAGTAGGAACCTAGATTGAGCGGTAAATTGAGAACATGGCCTTTTGTTTCGGCTCCTTCACCACAACAGACAATCACATCAACTGCATTACTGCTGCCGCTGCACTGATCCATCTTTTAATCTCACATTCCATTCCTCATGAAAAAAAAAATGCAGCTACTTGAACTCCATTTGGGGTAAGGACTCTCCTCCAAACTGGAGATGGCCACCATTTTCCAGTCAAGCACCATGGTTTCTGACTTACAAGTGCTGTTTCTTACCCTGCCATGTCACACTCAGCAGCAAACCGTACCACTGCATGCTGAAGGTCCATGTTCTATGAAGCCAAAAGGACAATGTTATCTGCAAATGGCAGAGACAGTCCTAGCCTGCACCTAAAATTCTGTCAGTAAAAATGATTATATTTTTCAGATCAGCCTCAAAAATAACACATTTACAAAATAAAATGAATAAATGGATGGATGGATAGACATTGTAGTGGTGGAAGGGGAAGCAGAATGGCTTGTTCAACCATAAACCAAGATGGAGCTCTCTCAGGAGGGATGGACCAGTGCGCGAGATGTCTAAGACTGAAGGTGTAATAATGAAATAAATGCTCAGGAAGCCCCAACCCTTTTTTTATCAACTGGCTGTTGCAATATAAGCCTGTGCAACCTAGGGTGCTTATTGTTCCAGAGAAGTTGAGTAAGTTATCAAACTGTTTTAAATATTGTAAAGAAGTATTTACAGGGATATACTGAAGTAGAGAAGTACTTTAGGAAGGCAATTCATTTTGAGTATGATAGTTTGTTGTTTTGAGTACCTCAGAGCAGTGGTTCTCAGTTCTGGTGCTGGTGCAAAATGAGTTGACAACAGTCCCAAATTAAATTCAGCTCTTATTACTAGATCTAAGCTGAAAAGAAAATGAATGAATGAAGTAAATTGATAAATAAAATGTATTTATGCATTATTTTTGAATGCATCCTCATTTTACAGCTTGTTTGCACAAGTGCCTAAAACTTTGACCAGTACTGTAGCTTTGCAGGTAGGTTTTTTGAAGCATCTTAGTAGTTTGTCTCAGTTTGTTCTGTTTCTTCACATCATTCCCGACAGACTGGATGATGATCGGATCTCGGTGTGGAGCACTGCCTTTTGTCAGACAATAATCTCACTGTAGAATTACAATTAATGACAGAAATAATGTTTGGAAATGTAAATTGATATTTCAAACTGACACGCTACAGAAAAGTATAGAAATAACTGACTTAAAACCCTGTTTATATCCTCACAGCGCCTATAGAAAATGATCATACATCCCTTTACTCACATTACACCCTGCTTTCAAAAGGCCTTTGGGATAGAGTTGTAGAAAGGCACAGGTTAAAAGAACAACTTGTACAAAGACTAAACAAGAAAACTAAAACAAAAAAAAACATTAAAAAGGATGGAAAAGTTATTTGAAATGTGATTTGATTTCAGCAGGCTGTATGACATAAAAAGAAATTATTTCAAAGCATGATGTTTTTTTAGACACTACTACATATATATATATATACACACACACACAGAGCTTAAGTGAGTGTTGTTGTGTTATAAATGTCTCTTCTTGTGTTCAGATGCCTGTTTTCTCACACTGGATCCAAACACAGCAAACACTAATCTCAGTCTGTCTGAGGAGAACAGAGAGGTGAAGTGTGTGTGGGAGAATCACTCGTATCCTGATCATCCAGACATATTTGGTGATCATCCTCAGGTGTTGCACAGAGAGAGTGTGTGTAGACCCTGTTACTGGGAGATTGACTGGAGTGCAGATGTTGGTGTCTTTATATCAGTGTTATATAAGAGCATCAAGAAAAAAGGAGGAGGTTATGATTACTTGCACCTGTCCAACTGCTCATTAATGCAAATTTCTAACCAGCCAATCACATGGCAGCAACTCAATGCATTTATACATGTAGACCTGGGCTGTTTCTCAATTCCAAGAACACAAAGAACGGACTCGTGTTCTTGTGGAGAGCGGTCTTGCCAGGTCACATCGGCAGAACGAACTTGGGAGACCGTGAGTAGAGAGAACACGTCCTGTGAGAAATAAGATGCTGCGTTCTTCCTGATGGTCACATGACCCTCACTCGTCTTTAACCGAAAATATTTAAACATTACAGCATTTATACAACGATTTATTGTTTCCCCCCGTTTCACAATATATACTCTGCATAAAGTCTTCAGAAATATACGCTGCACATCACAAATAAAACAGATTTTAATATGAATTTCAACAAATAAACACCCTTAATGTATGTATGCCTTTATTAAGATTTTTATGGTAATAATTACTTTCACCGTCTTATTTAGGGAAACTCCTAAAGTAAACATGTGTTATCTCTGAACTTTAATAATAAATCTATACAAAATGCTGCGCTTCCCACCTCCAGTCGCAATGACTTCTGGGACTTCTAGAGCAAGTTCGGTGCTCAAGTCTGCATCGGTGCATCCTCGATACCGAGAACACATCCGGGAGCTTTCATGCGTCCTCTGTTCTTGCGGTCTTGAGTATTGGAACTGAACTTCGGCGGATGATGATGACGTTACACGAGAACATGAGGGCGCAAGACCGCTGAAGAACGCATATTGATAAACAGCCTTGGTCCCGATAATCTGATGCAGTTCAAACACAGCTTCAGAATGGGGATGAAAGGTGATTTGAGTGACTTTGAATGTGGCATGGTTGGTGGTGCCAGACGGGCTGGTCTGAGTACTTTTCTACAGCCAGTTTACAGAGAAAAAATAAACGGTTCAGGCTGGTGGTGGTGTAATAGTGTGGGGGATATTTTCTTGGCACACTTTGGGCCCTCTAGTAACAATTGAGCATTGTGTCAACACCACAGCCTACCTGAGTATTGTTGCTGAGCATGTCCACCTCTTTATGACCACAGTATATCGTCTTCTGATGGTTACTTATGGCAGGATAACGCGTCATGTCAAAGCGTAAATCATCTCAGACTGTTTTTTTGAACATGACGAGTTCACTGTACTCAAATGGCCTTCACAGT
>CAIGQQ010030201.1:0-11965 GCA_903798035.1 Danio albolineatus | reverse complement strand
GTTAATCTATTTTTGACCGTAAAGATAGATTAGAGAATTTGCTACACATATGTCATTACTCTATGATGGTACCATGCGTTTTATTGCTTGACTGCATTTTGGAGTGTTGTTGAGAAAGTAAAACTGCTTTTTATTCGTCCGCCGTGACGAACAGCGCATCAGCTGCAAATTCGTCCGCCGTGACGAACAGCGCATAAACTGCAGTAAATTCGTCCGCTGAGACGAACTGTAAAGCCGCTTTAAGAGCGCAGAAAGAGGTAAATAAGCGTGTCCCTTATTTATCCTCTTAAAAGGGCCTGTACAGTGTGATTTCTTACGCCGCGAATCCCGGCTCTGAAATCAGCTGTTTTTCTCCTGGCAACGGGGTTTAGAATAAATCACTTAGCTTTGCCGTTTTATTCGCTAAAGGTAGTGAATTAAAGAACGCGGTGCTTAGGTAACTGTGTTGTATGTTTTAGGAGAAAATATTTGTCTTGATCAAGTTTGTGTGGTTGAATCCACAGCCGTGTTACTGCATAAGCAGACTCTAACACGAAGTGCTGAGATCGCTGATCTAGCATTAATCCCAGGTAACCTGGTGATTAAAACTTTGCTTTGCACTGATAGGATAAATAATCTAAACAGTGCTCGTGACCTTACAGCGAGGACCCGCGGCCTCTATAGTGTATTACCCGATAATCGCTAGAGCTGTATTCATTGGTCACTGCTCATTGGAAATATAAGTTTCTGAATGATGCTATTGTGGGGGTAAAGGGCGTAACGCTTGCGAACCGCTATTTTGCCACTCTGTGAGTCGTCATAGCAACGACCCCACCCGGACGTCCTGAGAGACGCGCCGGAACTTCAGTCACTCGTGCATGCGCAGCTCGCCAGCGCCGACTTGAACTGAAAACGTAAACAAGCCTAGCATACGACTAAGCTAACCAACGCTAACGCGTTGCATTGAAGTATATGTGTGTCTAGCGTTATTGAAGGCTAGCACAAAGCATTTGGTGGTCATTTAAATGCATTGTATGGCTAATGTTAAAGTGAACCTTGACTCACGCTAGCGGATTTTCAGTCTTTTGATGTTTTCTCTTCATGCTTATCCCATGTTCTCCTTTTTCCGGTTGGAAAATAATCTGACAAGTACTAAAGCTAATAAAGGTGTACGATCTCATTGTTGATTTTTAATCACATCTGTCTAAACTGATTTTGGCGCTATTTTGACCTGTGTCATTAGCTGGAACTCTCATAAGCTGTTGGTTTTGTGGAAAACGAATTATAGGTTAATCAAACTAGTATAACCCTAATGTTCCCCGAGTCATTTAAAGTGTAAATGCTTTTATCGAAACCACGCAACCCGTAAGAACAACCATTTCTTATCACGGTTGATTTGGAAGTCGATTTATAAGCATCGTGTTAAGTTTAACTACAAATTTAATTGTCCTTTAGACTTTAATGACTATCTCAGTTGAGTTGTGACATCATCTTTGCTGTTTGGAAGCTTGAACTTCATTCATAGTCAATGATACGGGGCTACCCTCCCTCAATAACAGGTATTGATTAATGCAATCAAATAAATTTTGACTAAATCAACATCTGGAAACAACCATTTTCTACGATTGTTGATTTACAAGCAATGTTAAACGATTAAAATAATCATATTGTTATTTGTTTGGGAAGTTCAATTACAAACCTCACTGAGCGACCTTGACAGCATCACTATTGCATAGGTTTTATTCTATTCTTGGGTGTTTGTTTTGATTTAGTTATAATAATAATAATAATAACAATAATAACAATCATTATTACTGTTATTATTGTTTTGTTTTGCTCGATTTCCCTCTCTGTTCCTAAAGGGTTCATTAGCCTTAGAGCTTGTAACAGTTTGCGATTAATTTAAATAATTTGATCCACTTTTAATGACATCTGGAAACACATTTTATGTGAGATTAATTTAGAAGTCAATTTAATTTGGTATTGTTTAATGATTAATTTTAATCATAATTGGTTTTGTTATACTTTACCCATACTCCACGGAGTATTAATCAACATTGCTGTCTGGAAATTCTAATTTCATTAGCAGCTCAATAAGGTTTGGCTTCCTCTGTCAATAACAATTACTGATTAAATTTAAATCATAAACACTCATAAATAATAAAGCATAAGAGTTACTACTTTCGTTCCTTTTACTAAATTGGAATTTAAAATTTTACTTAAATTCCCAAATTCAGAATTGATTTAATTTTAAGTTAAAGTCAAATTCTAATTTACTCCTGGTATCTATTGGAACTGGTAGTGAACATCTCTTCTGGCTTTTGTCTAAACTACCTGATTGACTCAAATTAACCACAACTTTGAGTTCCCATTGCTTTCTTTAGTCAGTTTATGGACACCCTCTCCTCCTCTTTAGGATCCTCGGTTGATGCAATTGGACAGAATAGCCTGTGAATGGCTGCAACTGAACCAGTGGCAACACCCAATTGAGTTTATAAGGGCATTATCCTTTAGTTAGCGAGACCCAATCAAACATACTAGTTTCTCATTACTTTGGCTGAGTAGCTAACCTGATAACCCAATAAACCAACAGGTTGGAGATAGCCACTCGACAGCGCCACCACTTGGTCAATCTGAACTTTTCCAACAGAGAAAACTACTCTTTTTGTCTTTTCTTTCCCTACTATCTTCTTTAAACTTGACTGCTGCTGCTGTCTGGGGTATTGTACCTGTGAGAATCATGAAGCAGAGAATTTTAGAAAACATGTGACAAATGTTTGGGGAAACTTGAACACTGTGTTGCTGAAATTAAACTTGCCTGATTCTCACCCTCCTTTCCTCCTCACTGCGGAATCCTACCCATCAAGGCTAAAGCAGGTCGACAAGAAGATAAGCGTCGCCGGTTTTTAATTTAACCTGCATTCAGGAACAATTTATTTGGTGTGGTGTCAATCCTATTGATTAAGAAACCAACACTGTTGTTGTTATCACAATTTCCCGATCCAGAGGAAATTTTAATGACAATCACAGTCCTGGTGATTAGAGACCCTAAATTCAAAAGTTAGCTTAAGAGCATTCTTTTGTATTTTTCCTTTTAGACTTAAGGAAGTTAAATCATCTTTCTCCCTAGGAAAGTACAAGCACCAATCTTTACGGTACTCTTTACACTTCTTATCACTTTGCATTTCTCTGTTCCTTAGCTGTGCCAACTGCATGTGTCTACTGATTCTCCCCACAGAGCTTACCAGTTAGACGCACATCCAGCAGAGGACCACAGCCCAGAGAACTACATTCACCTGCCAATTACACACTAGAACATTGGTACACATTTAACTTCTCACTCTTAACATTACACACTGACATTGTTGTTCCTCTTGTTCTGCTGTGTTTTTGCTCTCTCTCTCTCTTTTCCATTCTCGTCCCATCTCAAGGTCAGTGTCAGAAGGACGGTGTCAGATCGGTTCTAAGCCTCCCCTTACTGCAACAAGCATGGCCCGCACTAAAGACCCTGCTAGCCATTGGAAGGACTTAGAAGCATGGCTGAGTGTGATAACAGACAGTTTCCTCCCTAAGGCTGCCGAAAACCTGCAGCAGCTGAATCAGGATCAGCTGGATGACAACCTATCTGACCTGATGTCACAAGACCCAAACCACAGCTACAGTCACAAAGACCTAGCCAAGATAACTGGAACCTTGAGTCACACTCTCATCGCCACCCTTAAGCTGAGTGACAGGCATGCCAGCCAGCTCCAGCACAACCTGACACAGAGACAACGCCGCATTGACCAACTAGAACTGGAGATTCAACAGCAAACTGAACTGTCTGTCAAGATGGAGAAAGAGTTCAAAGAGGAGATGGATAAATTGCAAGAGAACCTAGCTGCTGCCACTCAAGAATTGGAGCAAGTCAAAGCAGACCACGCTGATGCTACCAACAAGCTTGAAGATGCAGAACAGCTACTGGAAGAAGTAAAGGTTGAAGCAAGAGACCAAAAAGCCAAAAACAGAGCTCTTGAAACTCACCTAGATGAAGCGAGACATGAAGTTACTCAACTAACATAGGAACTGGACTACTTCAAAGAGGAGTCTGCCAGTGTCAAAGATGAACTTAAGCATGCCTACAAACTGCAACGTGAACCCACCAAGGAGAGATATGCACTAGTCTCACCCCTGCCAAGTAGGACAGGATCCCCTGTCCCCGGACTCACAGATAGTGAGAAAGATGAGGAACCCAGGCGGAGACGCTCGCCAGCTCCGTCTGCAGTGCACCTCACCCCAAAGCGACAAGAGCCTGCGACAGTCAGTCACAGCTCAGCGCGCAGCATGGACCTCAAAGACCTCGATAAGCTGGCCAGGAACATTGGCAAGTTCACCCCAAGTGCGCCAGGTGGTCAGGAGATCCACGCCTGCAAGACATTGATTTCCACCTGGAAATGAGACCCAATGTCTCAGATAAAGATAGACTTTACTTACTTCGAGCGACGTCCAGTCCTGAAGTACGCAGCTTCCTGGACCGACAGCCAGCTCACACAAAGAATGATTATCTCCTACTCCAAGAAGCTTTCATTAAAGAATTCGCTGATCCCGATTTGGAGAAAGGACTAGTGGCTACACTTGAGACAAAGCAGGGCCGCAACGAGCCCCCTCAAGCATATTACAGCCGACTCAGACGAGCCTACTTCGGAACTCGGAATGAACCTGAAATGGAAGAGGATCTGAACTTCAAGATTCTATTCCTGCGAAACCTCCATCCCGCTGTAAGCCACCATCTGGGAGTCCTTGCATGCCCACGAACAATGACTGTGCAGCAGTTACGGGATTTGGCACATAAAGCCTATGGTAAACAAAGGATGGCTACCGAAAAGAGCGCCAAAACCACCTCTATTCTGGCTGTCGAAACCCAAAGTCCAGAACTGGCACTAGAGGGTGCCCAACGTCCAGATAAACCCAAGCAGTCTGCTCAAGAAGGGAAGACCTATGCACCCTGCAGACAACGAGACTCCCATGCTGATGCTAGACCTAGACAAAGGAACGGTTGCTATGAGGGACACTCTGGACGACAACGCTCCCCCGAACGTCACTGGGAGAGGTCGTGGACTCAATCCACTTCATTCGGTAATCAAAGGAGAAAAAGCTCGTCACAGTCCAACGGTGTCTCCAAGGGACGACGACAAAACCCTGGATCAATAAGCCCAAGGAATCGACGAAAGCACTCACCCCGATTCTCCACTGACCGAACTCAACCTCAATCCCAACAAGACGAAACTACTCCATCTGGCTTTGACCCTCAAGAAATTATGAGAATGATGATGAGAGAATTCTTTCAACGCAAGGAAGACGACAGGAAGGGGGAAAAGAAGGATAAACAGGATTCAGCCTGACTAGCCGTCGAACAAAGAAGCAGCAACCACCTGAACCAACAGACCTCTGAGAATAGCACTGTATCCCCTCACTCTCAAAGAGCCATACCTGCAACTACCTCAAGTGAAACAGGAAACATAATTGAACTTCCAGCTACAGAGTTAAGCACTAACTCCACAGCTACTACAGCAGCTCATGGCAGCACCCCACAAACGCCTGCAGATGAACTGCCACAAATTCCTGAAAGTGCCATTCTGGTTGTCTGCCGCTCCTCCGACGAACCTCAAGCCAGCCCTGAAACCCTACCTGTCCCATGTCAAACCCCTGTCCCTCAACTATTGGGTGACCTCATAGAAAGAGGCGTAGCCCAAGAAAGAGCCAAGAGAACTAACAGAACTCTCAGACTTCAAAGGTGTGAACTGGACCTCCAAGCCTACTCCCACACTGGCCTACAGCTGAAACAGCTCGCCCCAGTCCACCTAACAGTGGGACCAATGAGCCTCGTTCACCCAGTGTACGTGTCACCACTCAAAACGTACCCCCTCCTCATAGGAAAAGATCTGCTGAACCGATTCGAACCTCTCATCGACTTCAAGCAGCTGAAGATGTGGGCTCAAGTCCGGGAGCCATTGCCCTTCCAGCCAGTTTGCTCCAACGAGCCACAGTGTCAAGCTACAAGCACTGACCCCACATCACTGACTAATGGTGCAACTTCCAGCAGTAAGAATGAAGACCCTTTCCTCTGCTCACTGCACGCTCCTGACTCTGACTCCAGCCCCATTCAAATCAAGACTGAAATAGACATTCAAGACACTGTGGTGTCTAATGCGGCCCTAGCACTGTGGGCAGAGAACTCAGCTGTCAGTCTGAAACTCTTTCAAGACTTAAAACAAAGACACCAGACTCTGCCACATGTCGCAAAACACAGCCGCTTCCCCCTCAGTCCCTGTTCGACAGTCATGGCCACGTCCAAGATGATCTGCGCCGTGGACATCCGATGGAACAACAGACTGCTGAGTCACCACTGCCTGGTTGTCCCAAACCTGCCTCATGACATGTACATCGGAGCAGACATCCTAGTTCGACTCAATGCCTGTGTGGACATGATCAACAATGTAGTGTGGGCCCCTCTGTCGAACCAACTGACCACGTCAGTCAATTTGAACTCCCTTCGATCTGGTCAAACCATACCAGATGCATGTGCCATGATCAATGAGAGAGAAGTCACAATACCTGCATACAGCAAGAGTGTCAGCGTTCGCCTCAACATGCGACCTGGCCAAACTCTCAACAGTAAGCTAGCATTCTTCCAACCATCCAGGACCTGTCTAAAACTGGGCCTGACGATGGAAGCCACCCCTCTCATTGATGCTTCGTCACGCGCTGTGTACATACTGTTCAACAACTGCACAGCCAAAGACGTCACAGTTCCTAAAACCAGTCACCTAGGATGGCTCATCAACCAGGCGTTTCATGACTTTGACCTCATGGTACCTGTCATAGGCCCGATACCAGCCCGATCACTGTCTGACGAAGACGATGACACAGTGATGTTTACACGACCACATGGAATCATCACCATAACTTCCGTCCTGCCAGTGCCCCGGGAAAGTGTATGCCGATCCGAGCTGACGGATGACACCCACCTTACGGTCTACGCAGTCTCCACACAGCCTGCAACGGAATTACCTAAGCCGATTGCCATCCAAACTCAAAGTCCCTCAAATGACTCAATTGACGAACCCTATGCTGGATTCGAGGCACAGCTCCAACAGATCCTTAGTGAGGCTGACGCCCTCCACAACGAAGCGGATCGCCAAGGACTCAAAGAAGTTTTGTACAAGTACAAAGACTCCTTCGCCAAAGACTCCCTGGACTGTGGCCTAACCAACATTCACACCGTGCGCATACCAACTCACCCAAATGCGCCACCCACCTTTGTGAGACAATATAAAATCCCAATTGCCTCATACGAGCCAGTGCAAGAAATCATCGACTCCATGTTGACCAAGGGGGTCATTCGGCCCTGTAACAGCACATACTCTGCTCCAATATGGCCAGTGCTTAAACCCAACGGGAAATGGCGACCTACTATCGACTACCGCAAGTTGAACCAGCAGGTGCCACTGTCACGGTGGCCTATGACTCAGTTGGACCAGGAAATCCCCAAAATCAAAGGCTCAACGATCCTCTCAACACTAGATGTCGCCTCTGGATTCTGGACAATTCCTGTCCACCCTGATGACCAACACAAACTGGCATTCACCTTTGGCAATCAGCAGTACACCTTCACACGGTGCCCTTTCGGCTATGCTAACTCACCGGAATTCAACATCTTCCTGAACAAAGCATGCCCTGATGCCAGAGCCAGAGGTACTCTTGTCTATGTCGACGATGTTCTCCTGAAAAGCTCGAAGATAGTTGATCACCTCAAGGAAATCGATCACGTCCTGAACCAGCTGACAACCGCAGGAGCAAAGATTGCCCTACACAAGGGACAATGGTGTAAAACCAAAGTGAATTACGTCGGCCTGCTTGTTGGACGAAATGGCATTGAACCGCAGTCTAGCCGTACCCAGGCAATCCAAAGCATTAAAACACCCACCAACGTGTCTGAGTTAAGAAGCTTTCTGGGAGTGTGCAATTACTCACGACAGTTCATCGAAGGCTACGCAGACATTGCACGACCACTAACCTCCCTCCTGAAAAAGGATGAACCTTTCGTGTGGACTGAAGCCCAAGATGAAGCTATGAGCACACTCAAACAATCCCTGTGCTCTGCTCCATGCCTAGCCTACCCAGACCCAAGGAAGGAATTCTACCTGGATGCAGGCTTCTCCAAGCACTGCCTCAGTGCAGGGCTATACCAGCTCCACGACAAAGATAAGCGAGTGGTCGCCTATGCCAGCAAAACCCTGCTTCCCCCAGAGTGCAAATACTCAGACTGTGAAAAAGCTTTGCTGTGTACTGTGTGGGCCATCCAGCGCTTCTCCAACTACATTGGAGCACAGAAAGTGATCATAGAGACGTGCCACCAGCCAGTTACCTTCCTAAACAGCCAACGAATCAGAGATGGCGTGGTAACTAATGCACGCATAGCCACCTGGCTAATGGCACTTCAAGGACGGGACGTTGAGGCAAGATATGCTCAAAACCACAAATCGTCCCTAGGAAATGGGCTAGCAACCTGCCAGAACTGCTCGACTGACACGCCGTGCACCTCAGCAGAGCCCAAAGATCCAGTACCCCCACAACTGACGAATCACAGATACTTTGAGGAGAACGTATGTGAAGGAATGACCACTGCATATGTTGATGGCTGCTCATACAATCACCAGGGCAACTTGAAAGCTGGAGCGGGCGTGGTCTGGCTCAACGACGACCCCTGCCCACCACAACAATTCAAACTAGGCCCTTACTCATCACAATATGCAGAAATCGCAGCTGTCCTCATCACCCTACAACTAGCTGCATCTCACAACGTCAGAGAACTCCTTATCTGCACTGATTCAAACTATGCTCGGTTGAGCTTCACATGCCACCTAGTGGGATGGAAACAAAATGGCTTTAAGACAGCTAACAACAAACCTGTCAAGCACCAAGAACTCTTTCAGTCATGCGACTCTATTGTTACCAAACACGACATGCTCATTTATTGGAAAAAGGTCCGTGGACATTCACGCCAACCAGGGCAGGATAAAGACATCAATGACCAAACGGACGCCCTCGCCAAAGCAGGCGCATTACATGGAGAGCTTTGGACATTTCAGTCCCACCCACCCAACCCGGAGGTGTCAGCCATCACCCGCCGACAGCACGCCTCTGCTGTGCACAGCCCCGCCTCCTCCCAACTTGGTCTCTCACCACAGTTTGCTGCTGCTGATCTTGTCACTCTCCAATCTTCGGATCCAGTTCTGCAAACTATGGTCACTCACATCTCCGACCCTGTGGCTAGTCCACTATCAGCCTCTGACCTGGCCAAGTCCTCTGAGCTTCGGCACCTTAGTTCAATCAAGCACCTGCTGCATCTCACTGACGGCATACTCACATATGTCCCCGAAGTACTCACTCAACCACGGCTCGTCATACCTCGTGGCCAGAGGGGGATGATGCTGATGTACGCCCACGATGCACCATGCGCAGGACATCATGGCGCCAAAGCCACCTACGAAATGCTCAAACAGGTAGCATATTGGCCTGGCATGCAACAGGATGTAGGAGAGTATGTAAAAGGATGCCTTGTTTGTTGCCAGTTTCAACCAGCAAACCCAAACTACCGAGCACCGTTGCAAAGGAAAGGAATGACCTTCCCATGGTCTGACCTCCAATTCGATTGGGTAGGACCTCTCCCACGCTCTGCACGGGGCAACAAGTACTTCCTGACAGTAGTCTGCGAATTCACGAAATGGGTTGAATGTCTACCAGCCCCCAACGATACAGCAGAAACTACAGCCTGTCTGCTAATGAACCACATCTTCTCAAGATTCGGCCTGCCTTTCGGGGTCAACTCTGACAGAGGTACCCAATTTACAGCCGAAGTCATGCAGGAAGTATGGAAACTTCTGGGAATTTAAGCCAAGCTTCATATAAGCCACCACCCAATCTCCTCTGGTCAAGTGGAAAGAACCAACCGGACAGTGGTCAGCATGTTGAAAAAGTATGTGTCTGCCAATCAAAAGGACTGGGACATCAAGCTCCCTCTTGTACTGATGGCAATCAGGGCCACCCCTCATCGCTCTACTGGGATACCCCCGTTCGAGATGATGACGGGACGACAGATGACACTCCCGTTACACCTGCTGTACCAGCCAGGTGACATGAATCTTGTCACCGCCTATACCACTCACCAGTACCTGGAAGAACTGCATCAGCACCTAAGGTCAACTTTCGCCTTTGCACAGCAACAATTCCAAAAGAGTGCGGAAGGACGCAGGGCCTACTACGACAAAAAGGCATCATACCAGGAATTCAATGTCGGAGACAAAGTGTGGTATTACAGCTTCGCCCCACCACGACAGAACACTCCACACCGTCTGTCCAAGAAGTTCCTGCCTCACTGGACTGGACCTCATGAGATCGTTGACAAACTCTCACCGGTGGCCTACCGGATCAAAATCAGGCAAGGGCGCACCGACCCCGTTCTTCGATGGGTCCATCGAAACCAGATCAAGAAGCACTGGGGTCCCAGCCAACCAGAAATGGGGGAGGACCAAAACCACTGACACTGACCAACTGTCCTAACCTCCACACTATACTAACATAACTCCAGACAATCTAGGGAACCCCTAGTTAACCATGATAAACACAACACCAATGCCTTCTCCTCCACAGCCCTGCTAGAACAACCCCTAGTAGAGAGGAGCCACTCCATAGTTATGACACTGTATCACTGATCTTTAACCTACCTGAGTTTTCCATGTCTCTTCTTTTCCTTATTTCTTTCTCTCTCCTTGTTTTAGTTTGCCCTTCTAGTCCCATTCTGAGGGGACTCACATAGAATCATGCAAGCTAAGCATAGGGCCTAAATTTAGGATTGACTCCTGTCATCAAATTGCTGTAATTGTTCCTGAAAGTGCCATTTACCGCTCAGGGCGACATGATTTCCAAATCTAATTTGTTTCTTTTGATTCTATTGCCAGGAAGATGATTGGCCTCGCCGTTCTGATCTTCTGCGTAATGGGGGTCAGGCCCCAGCCAGAAGTCGCGTCGCCGGGACCAGCATCGGGGATAGTACTCCGCGAACAACCGGGGTTACTGATAACAAACTGTAAAACGCACACCCAAAAGGTGTACGTCCGACTTAATCCCCGCGAAGTTGTCAGAGCTCACTACACTCCCACAGCTTCCCAAACCACCTGGGCCGGTAGTCGTTGGACCCAGGAAATTCTTGCACATGCCCAAGCAGATGTTAAACACCTGCTGCACCAATTGCAGAAAATGACGGTAACCCAAGCTGAGCTTAGTGGGTACCACCAGCGTCCCAAACGATTTTTGGGTGCCTTGCTGGGGGCTGCTGCAGCTGTAGGAACTCTGTTCAACATTGGCATGAACACAGTTAATGCCGTAAATTTGGCCACAGTTAGGCGGCATGTGGGTGAAATTCAGGCCGAAATACCTGGAATCCGCCTACAACTCGCAGTCCAGAGCCGTGCCTTACAGACTTTTGGAAAATCGCTAAACGGAACCATTACAGTTCTTAACACGCATAGCACTCTCTTAAACCAAACAATCAAATCCATTAACAAGCTATTCTCGGTTATTCAAAGCGATTTAGCTCAAACGCAGCTGTTGACCACTCTCATGTCTGACATGCTACGAGAAGTGAGCTCTTCAGTCGATAATTTGGCTATGGGTAGAATTCCACATTATCTGATACCTCTAAGTCTAGTGCAAAACGTCCTGACTTCTGCCACCACAGGCCCCACTAGCCCTATCCAAGCGCACCTAGCTTTCTCTCTGGGCAGTGCTATTCCCTTATACGTGGATCCAGAAGCAGGCGACCTAGCCTTTCTACTTAGTCTTCCGATAATTGAAACCGCTAATATTTACCGCCTCAAAGATGTCGTAAACGTTGGATTTTGGCAAGGAGACACCTATGTCAAAATTCATACCCCTGACGTCATTG
>CAIGQQ010030200.1:0-15730 GCA_903798035.1 Danio albolineatus | reverse complement strand
TTGGCATTTCTGTGTGGAGTTTGCATGTTCTCCCCGTGGTTGCGTGGGTTTCCTCCGGGTGCTCCGGTTTCCCCCACAGTCCAAAGACATGCGGTACAGGTGAATTGGGTAAGCTAAATTGTCCGTAGTGTATGTGTGTGAATGACAATGTATGGATGTGTTTCCCAGAGATGGGTTGTGGCTGGAAGGGCATCCGCTGCGTAAAACTAATGCTGGATAAGTTGGCGGTTCATTTCGCTGTGGCGACCCCGGATTAATAAAGGGACTAAGCCGAAAAGAAAATGAATGAATGAATGTTTAAATAAAGCAGAAAAAAATCATTTTTTTAAAATTAAACATTTACTCATGTAGAACAAACAAACACACACACAAACAACCAACCATACATATGCACACAGTCGGTTGCCTGTGAATATAGATATGCAATATCACCACATTTTGTAATCACCTAACAACATATACTATATAATAGAAGACACCCACAACACCCAATCAGATATATGATCCATATCTAATATGAATATATCTTTTTCAAACAGTTATCTAATGGTTAGTGAATGTCTTCCTCATCAACAAACACACAGGTACACTCAGAAGACATGGGGGAAACACACAGAATAGTAGGAATAAGCTAATACGCTATTACAGAACTATAAACTATATCTAAATAGGATAAACAGAACTATAAATGTTTATAGCGATAGTTTACTAATTATAATATAATACAATATAATATACCAAATAATATGATATAATTTAATATAATGTAACATAACAAAAAAATACAATATAAAATAATACAGTATAACACAATATAACACAATATAATATAATTGTATTTATATTAATAGTTTATACCAAAATAATGCAAACATAATAATTTTAATGGGATGATTACAATATATTTATGAATTTAATAATGGTTGGTACAATTTAATTAGTTTGATTACATTCTAATAACCATTGTAATAATGTTATTAGCTTGATTAATATTACCGGTATTATAATTTAATTACTTTGAATATGATCTAATTACCTGAATTATAATTTAATTAATGTGTTTACAAACTAATTACCAGAAAAATAAAATATAATTGAACTAAATTGATAAGGATCTAATAAATATCTATTAAATACAAATCCATAAGCACAAATTCTAGGAGTTTAAACATCACTCTTCAGGCTAATACTTCTTGTTTCAATGTACTAAAATGGGGTTTACATTTATTTACATTTAGATATAAAACTTTCCAGTATATATTAGAGTAAAACCCAAAGATGTTTTGATTAAGTTTTAAACAATGAATACGACTATTTTGGATAATGAAAGCATTTTCAAAAAAGCACTTTAATCCAAAAAGATTGAACAAAAGGACGTTCCTAAAATAAGTGAGCTACACTTTAAGTAGAAGTTTCCCAGAAAGAGCAAGATATATCAATGTCACTTAAAGTTTGTGCATAAACGGCTTGACAGAAAAAAATACATAGTATAATTATATCAATTATTGTATAATTATTTAATAAAATAGTTTGTAACTTAATTTGTTAAGAAAACTTTAGGATCAGTGATAATATTTATTTTATTTCAAGTCTGTAAGACTTATTTGAGTTAATATTAGGTTATTCACTAAAATATATAATTTAATCAATGTTAGTCTCACGAGACGTTTCAGTCTATTCTTTCAGCACCATCAGGTCTTAAAAAGAAAAATTTAACTTTAGACAACTCAGATCATATACCTTACAGAATATTTAATTTTGGGGGTCAGAGGAAAACCAAGCTCTTTCTGTGCCTGTGGCTTTAAATGTAAATGATCAAATGCACTCGCTCTAGATTACTCGTGTTTTGTTCCCTCATGTGTATCTTCCACTCCATTTAAACATTCGTAACTTGCTTGGAAGACCCGATTGAGACAAATCCTGCATGTTCATAGCAAGTACGCATAATTCACGCAGCACGCTTATATTAGTGAGTTTGCATTATTGTATATAACTTGTACAAATGTTTCCCAGTACTGGGTTGCAGCTGGAAGGGCATCCACTGTTTAAAACATATGCTGAATTAGTGGGTGGGTCATTCCACTGTGGCGACCCCTGATGAATAGAGGGACTAAGCTGAAGGAAAATGAATGAATGAACTTATGCAAATGCTTAATGCCACGTTTGCTGTAAACTGGAGTGATGAGGAGATGGGAAGATGACATACTTTGATACTTGTTTTCATTCATTTATACATTGTGTCTCTGTTTTCTTGTCTTTGTGCATGTCCTGAGGCTCAGCTGAAGACCTATGTGGTGACATGTTATATACCCGGCAAGATGCAGAAGTGCCATCTAAAAAGGTTTCCTGCTGTTTGTCCAATCAGGGAAAGTGACAATGTAAATATACAAATAATAATGTTAACCCAGGGTTTGCCAATGTGAAACGTCTGTTAATGAACACCCAGGATTACTTGTTAACCCCAGGTATAGCATGAGCAGTGTGGAACGTGATTACAGAGAACCCTGGATTCTATTTATCCAGGGTTAGAATGACCCAGGGTTAACAATTTGAAGTGTGAAAAGCCCTAAGAATACTCAGCTTCAGCTCTCAGGATAAACAGCACAATGACAAACAGCGACATACAGAATTTGTCAATCATGTCATAGCAGTGACCTGATCTCATATGCTGTTGTTTTAAAACTTACAGTTCAGTTGCCTATTGGAGAAATGACCAGGAATTATAACGACAGAAAACGGTCACACTACTGACTCTACAAACAAGTGTGTTCATGACTATACATAGAAAGAAAAATAATAAAATTAGAAAATATGACTTTGCCACATGAAGCAGCATAAGTTTTTAAGATCTAAAAATTAATTCTTTAAAGAAGTCTCATACAAAAAGATTCCAATGGCGGCACCTGAACTTCACACTCAAATGTTTGCATATCATCAGCATGCTGTAATCCATTTCTGAAGCAGCAAAAGTCATTTTAAGACTAGTTTGTTGGCCAGTTGTAGTCAGTGCAATGCTAAACGTTATTGTTCCACTATCATTTGTTAGTTTTGTCTCACGTCGTCCCACAACAACATCAATATAGTTTAGAATACTGTACAATGTTTTATAACAATTAATTACTTTAGTGTCATTTCATTCAGCATATTTAAAATTGGGGCATCCACTGGCCCAGATGAAAAAGACTTTTATTTGCCCTATCAATAAAAATATTATAATAGAAATACATTTAATAATACAATAACAAATGATAATAATAATATCATAATAATTATATCATCAATTTTTTAGCAAAAGATTTGAAATATTGTGTAAAAACAAGCTAGCTTTACTCGTATCCACACACTTTTTTTTCCAAACAAAAACTTTCTTTAAAGTAAAAAAATAAATAGAACAAAAGTTTTAAAAACTGTAATAAACTAAATCTATGAACAACAATCTGTCCAGGTCGATGTCCTCAGCAGTAAATACATGGAGCACGTTTAAACAAATGTTATTGTGAGGAAAATAATTCAACCATGATGATAAATAGAGTTAAAATGTTGATGATTGTATGGGTTTTGGCCGGATTGGGTAGCAAAACATGAACAAAGGGAAATTAAGACTTGTTTAAACAAGATTTAAGAACTACAACACAATATTTCAGCATATTTAAGACTTTTTAAGGCCCCACAGAAACCCTGTTTAAACACAATAGCCCTGGTAATTAGTTATTATAATAATGATGTAATTCTAACTCAGAAAAATAAAAACACACATAGTTGGATAGTGTAACGATTAACTGTAGCCTAGTTATAAGTTTTCATATAGAGATGTGCTTTTTGTTGTATTGATTATATATAAAGTTACTTTCTGAAAATAACAAAATTATAACAGAAAAATTGCTTCTTTCTAAAGTTCCGAGGACCATTTAGCCAAACCTGACAAACAAAAACCCAGACAACATTAGATTTTCTTGAACATTTATTTGAAAACCAAAATGCTTTTTTGTTTTTGTGTTCTTCCTATTCCAGATATCTTATCCTTAAACAGTCAGGGGTGAAAAATTACAAGCAAAAAATAATTTCATGTGATTATTATCTGGACCCAAGTATAACATAAAACAGATTTTTTTAAAATATTTGATTTATGATTTAATGACTTTAGTAGTTGTATTTCCCAGGAAACATTGACAGTTTAGGGCTGGGCAGGGATCACCAAACTTGTTCCTGTAGGTCCGGTGTCCTGCAGATTTTAGCTCCAACCCTAATCAAACACACCTGAACAAGCTAATCAAGCTCTCACTAGGTATACTTGAAACATCCAGGCAGGTGTTTTGAGACAAGTTGGAGCTAAACCCTGCAGGGACACCGGACCTTCAGGACCGAGATTGGTGATCCCTGGTTTAGGGTATAACAAAAGGACTAGGTCATTATTATTTATGTTTTGTTAAATATGCCAAACATATTTAATTACTTTCTTCGTAACAAATACTGTAACAATTAAAAATCTGAAACAATAAGCTCTAAATAATATATATATATATATATATATATATATATATTTGTGTGTGTGATCCTCTTGAAAGTAGCTTATAAACAAACATCACGTGAATGAACAGCCAAACTACATGAATAAGCTGCCGTTTTGAATATACCCGTGTTTGTGTGAACAAGGCCTCAATTGAGAGGACTTTGCTCTCCATTGTGAAGCTTCATGTGAGTGCTGAGGCTTTTTTTATAATTAAAGCCCTTTCCACACTCACTGCATCTAAAACATTCTGCTCCTGAGTGAGTCTTCATGTGTTGCTTAATGGAGTTTTTGTGTGTGAGACTCTTTCCACACTGATCACATGTGAACACTATGGTTCCAGTGTGACCATTCATGTGGTTCATGAGGCTAGCTTTGGTTGTGAAGCTCTTTCCACACTGAGTACATGCAAACGGCTTCTCTCCGGCATGACTTATCTTGTGGTGTTTGAGTGTGCTTTTATATGGGAAACTTTTACCACACTCTGTGCATGTGTAAGGTTTCTCTCCAGTGTGAATCCTCATGTGGATCTCAAGGTCTTGTTTTTTAGAAAAACTTTTCCCACACTGTGTGCAAGTAAAACTTCTCTCTCCAGTGTGAGTTCTCATGTGGACTGTAAGGGTGCCATTTCGCTTAAAACTCTTTCCACACTGAGGGCAAGAGTAAGGCTTCTCTCCAGTGTGAATTCTCATGTGCACTGCAAAGTGTCCTGTATTATAGAAGCTTTTTCCACACTGTTTGCATGTGTACGGCCTGTCTCCAGTGTGAATTCTCATGTGCACTGCCAAGTTTTCTGTATTATAGAAGCTTTTTCCACACTGTTGACATGTGTATGGTTTCTCCCCAGTGTGAATTCTCATGTGCCGTTTCAAGCTTCCTGCATGATAGAAGCTTTTTCCACACTGTTGGCATGTGTACGGCCTCTCCCCAGTGTGAATTCTCATGTGGGTTTTAAAGCTTTGTTTTTTAGCAAAACTCTTTCCACACTGTTCGCAGGTGTAAGGTTTCTCCCCTGTGTGAACTCTCATGTGAACATCAAGCTTTGACTTTTGACTGAAACTCTTTCTACACTGTTTACAGCTGAAATTACACCTAGATTTGGATTTCCGAGAAGTTTTTTTAGTCAGTGTGGGTTTTTCATCAGTCGTCATTTCTTGGGGTTTCTCAAACTGCTGTTTCTCTTCCATTTCATTCAGTTCATGAGTCTCTTCTTTCAGCACCATCAGGTCTTAAAAAACAACAAAAAAGCTAACTTTAGTATGAAGGCACAAAGCAACAAGCATAAAAAAGATGTTTCACCCAAATATTAAAATGACCTTCCCATTTACTCTCCGTCATGTGGTTTTAAACATTTCCTTTCTTCTGGAACACAAAGCCAGTGTTTTTCACAATATCTTCTTTTGTGTTCAACAGAATCAAGAATAAATGAGTAATGAAAAGAGTAAATGGTGAGGATATTTTATTTTCTGTGCGATCTATCCCTTTACAGGGTTACTATTATGAAGCTTTTTGTTACAAGATGTAAAATAAGTCTTTGGTGTTCCCTGAATGTTTCTGAGGTTTCAGCTCAAAATCAGATCATATACCTTGCAGAATATTTAATTTTGGGGGTCAGAGGAAAACCAAGCTCATTTTGTGTCTGTGGCTTTAAATGCAAATGATCAAATGCACTCGCTCTAGATTACTCGTGTTGTGTTCCTCATGTGTATCTTCCACTCCATTTAAACATTTGTAACTTGCTTGAAAGACCTGATTGAGACAAATACTTCTTTAGTTCAAAATAGTTCATTACTGCAAACAGTTCATTGCAAATATGCAAATTCACGCTTAGTGAAATTAGTGAGTTTGCATTATTATATCAATAAATTTATATTAATTCATATTTTTTGTGCGCATGATTTTAATATGTTATCCAATCAGAGCTGACGCAGTACACCGGGCAATTACAGCTAAGCTGAGCGGGAGAAAGATGTTAACCAATCAGAGCTCACTCCGCGCATGATCAAGTTGAGCAGGAGAACCGAATAGGTGGTTTTGATTTATGTTAGTTTATATTTATTGTTATGACTGGAGTTGAGGTTAGTTCATCTTTATTTTTTCATGTTGTCTGTTTTTAAGACAACTTATTACAGTTTTGTTTATCAAGCAGTTAGTGCTACTGTGTACAGTATGTGTTTAACTAGAGTTGAGGTTAGTTCATCTTCATTTATTTTATGTTGTCTGTTTTAAAGACAATTTTACAGTTTTATTTATTAAACTTAATACTATGTTATTTTGTTGTGAAATGTTTTGTTCTGCACTTCTTGTGCACTGAATACATATAGAATGTGTGTATGTAGCTTGGGCGCCACGGTGGCGTAGTGAGTAGCACGTTCGCCTCACAGCAAGAAGGTCGCTGGTTCGAGCCTCTGCTGGGTCAGTTGGCATTTCTGTGTGGAGTTTGCATGTTCTCCCCGTGGTTGCGTGGGTTTCCTCCGGGTGCTCCGGTTTCCCCCACAAGTCCAAAGACATGTGGTATAGGTGAATTGGGTAAGCCTAAATTGTCCGTAGTGTATGAGGGCAAGATCTCGGATACAACCAGACACATTTTACAAAGTGTTCTGACCTGCTTGTTTGAGTCGCAACATAAAAGAGAGATGAACCAACAAAATAGCCTGAATGCAAATTTATTATAAAATGTAACTCATAGAACAATCAACCAAAGCAACCAACAAATGTCTAGGGATAATAATGAAGATGAAGAACTTAGGATATAATCACAACAACACTTTAACCTTATGGAATTGCATTACCTGTATCATGTAGTTAAAGTCAATGAGAAGGCAGGTCTTGACATGAGGAGTCCTGAGTAGCCACAGTGTCCTGGGGTAGCTAGCACAACAACTTTTATATCCCCATTGATGAGTAATTCAGGCATCCAATTAGGATTTACCACATACTCCAATCTGGAGTCTTAGGATCATCAGAGTGTATTAATATTTTAAAAAATAATACCTGTCGTTCTGCCTAAAGCATAAAATATTCATCAAGTTTGTATTCTACTCAAAAAAGTAAATGTAGTAAACTAGAAAGAATCTTGAAGCTAAAAGTAAAGAAACTTTACTAATAAAAGCTGCAACACAGGACAATTGAATGGGCTTTCTAAACTTGAGGCCCTGGTATACTGCAAACTAACCTGCTGGAGCTCCACCTTCTTTGATGTGCGGTGTCTTCCCAGTGATTTGTTCCTCATTCAGGGAGTCAGACAGAGAACATCATCCAAAACAACACTAGCTACATGAATACACTGGAGAGTGGAGTACAGATGTATCCGCACTAGTGTGGGTCTTCATGTGTTTATTAAGGTCTGGGGAGTTCTTGTTTATGTTCATTGTTTTATTCATTTTAAACTTAACATTTTTATTGTTTTGTTAATTTTAAACAGGATAAAGTGTCCAAACGCAGAGAAAAACTCCTGCTGAAGCGACTGATCTCCACACTGTTATAAAGATGGCGTTTATTAAAGAGGAGAGTGAAGATGTGAAGATTGAAGAAACATTCAGAGTCAAACATGAAGATTCGCAGGAACAAACAGGTTGATTTTCCTTCTCAAAGATCAACTCAGTCATTTGATCCTCATTCAGATATATTTTAATAATAAGAATACTAAATTAAATTCATCCTGCAGCCCTGAGTGTGCTGCCTAGTTCTCCTAAACACACATCAGCACTCATTGAAAGAAAGGAATGAGTTTCTTTCGATACTTGTTCTCATGTCTTTTGTCATTCTTAAGGTTATTGCTTTTCTTGTTCTTCTACTGTTTGTAAAGCGTCCTTGAGCACTGGCACTATATAAAATAAATAAAAACAATAAATTATAAAAAGGTTTAACTGAGCTGAGGATATTTGACCTACAGTATTCTCATAGAAGATATCTGCTATTATGGTGATAGTGTTGGCTTAGTACTTTCCATTTGCATACGTCACATTGATCACAATTCCCTTTTTTCATCAACTTCTCTATGGGTTTAAACTTGTTTCTAGTAGTTGTTACTAGTTCTCACAGATAGTATCCGAGTTAGAATCACATCATTATTATAATAACTAATTACCAGGGCTATTGTGTTTAAACTGGGTTTAATTATTTTCCTAACAATAACATTTGTTCAAACGTGCTCCATGTATTTACTGCTGAGCACATCGACCTGGACAGATTGTTGTGCATAGATTTAGTTTATTATAGTTTTTAAAACTTTTAAAACATTTGTTTATTTTTTATTTTAAAGAAAGTTTATGTTTGGAAAAAAAAGTGTATGGATACAAGTAGAGCTTGCTTGTTTTTACACAATATTTAAAATCATTTGCTAAGAAATATCAAAAATATTCGTGTTTATCATTCATTTGTTATTGTATTGATAAATCTATTAAATTATAATATCTTTTCCGTCTGGGCCATTTGAAAAATTTAAGTATAGAGACTTTCTTTAAAAGTCTTACATTTAACTTGGTGAAACCTGCAGAAACCCTGGTTTAAAATATGTCAATAAACGTGGATGCCCCCAATATTAGACATGCTGAATGAAATGGACACTAAAATAATTAATTGTTATAAAACATTGTACAGTATTCTAAACTATATGACGTTGCTGTGGGACGACGTGAGACAAATCAAATTCTAGTGGAACAATAACGTTTAGCATTGCACTGACTACAACTGGCCAACAAACTAGTCTAAAAGTGACTTTTGCTGCTTCAGAAATGGATTACAGCATGCTGATGATATGCAAACATTTGAGTGTAAAGTTCGTCAGTATTGACCATATTCTTCACGTACCAGCAGGCGCCGCCATTGGAATCTTTTTGCTTGAGACATCTTTAAAGAAATAATTTTTAAATCCTAAAAACAGTGTTATGCTGCTTAGAAATGCGACGATAATCATTTTCAATGTATACCAGTTTGGAAAAATCAAGGCCTTAAAACTGCCAAAATTTTCTGCTACACAGTTCCTACGGTATATGTAAGTTTTTTTTTTTTTTTTTTTTTCACATTTTGTTTTAAGTTTTTCTGGACAACAGTATCTCCAGCAGAAACGATATGCAAAGATGCTGTTTTAAATTGTAAAGAAATCTGTGTTTTTGAAACTAATGAAGACAGCAGAAGTCAAAGATTCATTTCAATGATTTAGCCTGACATGTTTACTGCTCCAAAATAATTTAAAAGCTTCTCAAAAGAAAGTATATTGTGTTCAAAGAGAATTTTTCTTTTAGTTTTTTTACCCAGACATTTAAAAAGAATATATATTAGAGCAGTAATGACAGTACAGTGAAAGCGTGATAGTTCTATTCAAGGTTATCATACCGTCAGAATCTTATACTGGCCCATGCCTAATGCTGCTTGATGCTACAAAGCCACATTTTCTAATTTTATTATATTTCTTTGTATGTATAGTCATGAACACACTTGTTTGTAGAGTGTGTAGTGTGACTGTTTTCTGCTGTTTATCATTCCTGGTCATTTCTCCAATAGGCAACTGAATTGGAAGTTCTAAAACAACAGCATGAGATCAGGTCACTGCTATGACATGATTGACAATTTTGTATGTCGATGTTTGTCATTGTGCTGTTTATCCTGAGAGCTGATGCTGAGTATTCTTAGGGCTTTTCATACTTGAACTCGTTAACCTTGGGTCATTCTAACCCTGGATAAACAGAATCCTGGGTTATCTTTGATCACGTTCCACATTGCTCATGCTATACCTGAGGTTAATAAAATAATCCTGGGTGTTCATTAACAGACGTTTCACATTGGGAAACCCCGGGTTAACATTATTATTTGTATATTTACGTTGTCACTGTCCCTGATTGGACAAACAGCAGGTAACCTTTTTAAACAGCATTTCTGCATCTTGTCGGGTATATAAAACATCACCACGTATGTCTTCAGCTGAGCCTCAGGACATGCACAAAGGCAAGAAAACAAAGACAAAAGTACAAATGAATGAAAACAAATAGCAAAGTATGTCATCTTCCCATCTCCTCATCACTCCAGTTTACAGCAAATGTGGCATTAAGCATTTGCATAAGTTCATTCATTCATTCATTTTCCTCCTTAGTCCCTTTATTCATCAGGGGTCGCCACAGCAGAATGAACCACCAACTCATCCAGCATATGTTTTAAACAGTGGATGCCCTTCCAGCTGCAGCTCAGTACTGGGAAACATCTGCATAAGTTATATACAATAATGCAAACTCACTAATATAAGCCTGAATTATGCATACTTGCTATAAACATGCAGGATTTATCTCAATCAGGTCTTTAAAGCAAGTTACAAATGTTTAAATCCAGTGGCAGATACACATGAGGGAACACAACATGAGTAATCTAGAGCGAGTGCATTTGATCATTTGCATTTAAAGCCACAGGCACAGAAAGAGCTTGGTTTTCCTCTGACCCCCAAAATTCAATATTCTGCACTGTATATGATCTGATTTTGAGCCGAAACCTCAGACACATTCTGGGAACACCAAAGACTTATTTTACATCTTGTAAAAAAGGTTCATAATAGGAGCCCTGTAAAGGGATAGTTTACCCAGGAATGAAAATAGCCTCACCATTTACTCTCCCTCGTGTGGTTTTAAACCTTTATGAGTTTCTTGATCCTGTTGAACACAAAAGAAGATATTGTGAAAAAACGCTGGCTTTCTTTGTGTTCCAGAAGAAAGGAAATGTTTAAAACCACATGATGGAGAGTAAATGTGAGGTCATTTTAATTTGTGGGTGAAACATCCATTTCATGCTTGTCGCTTTGTGCCTTCATACTAAAGTTAACTTTTTGTGTTGTTTTTTTTTAAGGCCTGATGGTGCTGAAAGAAGAGACTCATGAACTGAATGAAATGGAAGAGAAACACCAGGACATAACGATTGCTGGAAAACCTACACTGACTAAAAAGACTTTATCACATGGAAGATCCAAATCGTTCAGCTCTAAACAGTATAGAAAGAGTTTCAGTCAAAAGCCAAACCTTGATGTTCATGTGAGAGTTCACACAGGAGAGAATCCTTACACCTGCAAACAGTGTGGTAAGAGTTTTGCTAAAATCCATGGCTTTAAAACCCACATGAGAGCTCACACTAGAAAGAGGCCGTACACCTGCCAACAGTGTGGAAAAAACTTTTGTTATGAAGGAAACTTTGCAGCGCATATGAGAGTTCACAATGGGGAGACACCTTACTCTTGCCCTCAGTGTGGAAAGAGTTTTAAGCTAAACAGCAACCTTGAGGCTCACATGAGAACTCACAATGGAGGAAGAATATTAACTTGCACACAGTGTGGGAAAAGTTTTGCTAAAAAACAAAACCTTGACATCCACATGAGGGTTCACACTGGAGAGAAACCTTACAGATGCACTGAGTGTGGTAAAAGTTTCCCATATAAAAGCGCATTTATTTACCACATGAGTATTCACACTGGAGAGAAACCTTACACATGCACAGAGTGTGGTAAAAGTTTCATACGTAAGAGCACACTCAATTACCACATGATAAGTCACACCGGAGAGAAGCCGTTTGCATGTACTCAGTGTGAAAAGAGCTTCACAACCAAAGCTAGCCTCATGAATCACATGAATGGTCACACTGGAACCATAGTGTTCACATGTGATCAGTGTGGAAAGAGTCTCACACGCAAGGACTCCATTAAGCAACACATGAAGACTCACTCAGGAGAGGATCGTTTTAGATGCAGTGAGTGTGGAAAGGGCTTTAAATGTAAAAGAAGCCTCAGCACTCACATGAAGCTTCACAATGGAGAGCAGAGTCCTCAAAATTGAGACCTTGTCCAGACAAATATGGGTATATTCAAACGGCAACTTTTTCCATGTAGTTTGGCGGTTCATTCAGTGAAGTTTATTTACAAACTACTTTCGAGAGGATCACATGCTTATGATTGTCTACGGCTGGTCCCGCATTAGCTAACACATGATTCACCAATCAGATGATTCCTACCTCACTGTAAATAACCAGAGTGTCTTACCTCAGTTATCCTCGTCTTGAAGAATCCCCCTCCCAGCCTTACTCCCCCTCCTTTCTAGATTGGGCAACACGGTGGCCTAGTAGTTAGTACTGTTGCCTCACAGTAAGAATGTCACTGGTTAAAAGTACCTACTGAACCAGTTGACATTTATGTGTAGAGTTTGCTCATTCTCCCCGTGCTCGTGTGGGTTTCCCCCGGGTTCCCATGTTTCCTCCCACAGTCCAAATAAATACAACCTATGTAAACTGAACATACTAAATTGGCACCATAATCCTTAAATCTGTCATTAAAACAGAGACAAGTCGGGGAGTTCATCGAGATCTACCTGAGCTCAAACTCCCCTCTCACCCTGCTTATGGAATGGAGCCCAGAGCTCGAGGATCTTATAAGCTTAGGGCTCTCTCCCGTAACAAGTGTGAACTCTTGAACACATATCAAGTTACTGAAAATGAAACCCTTTGAACACCTGAAGATTTAAACTCAATAACTGAAGAGGGGTGAAGATTTTGACAACTGTTTAGTAGTGTAGATCTGGGGTCACAGCGCAGTACCAGGCTGTAAGAGTTGCTACCAGGCTGCAAGAACTCAAAATGACTCTCTATGTTGATATATTGTATGGCTTGTTTCATATACAAACAAGTATCTGCATCTGAAAAGGTGTGAACCAAATGGCCTACAGGAACTCAAGAGTTGTGACCCAACCAAAGCAGTTGGGTAATCTCTGGGGGTATACATCCTTTAAATAAAATAGTGTCACAGACAGTACTTTGGGTTAAGTTACTTGAAGACTGACGAGTTAACATCACTGCTGAGGAACTGCACTATTCATTGTCTTCAATAAAGTCTTCTTCCCGTAAGAACTTTGGTCAGCTTCCTTATTTTATGTATTAGAGTCATCTATACATTGGTGAGCCTTCCAAGAGTGATTAAGCCAAATACAGCAAAATCTAACAATGTGTTTCAACTTATGAACTTATGGGGTCCGGTTCGGGGACCACTGAATTTCATCTCTGTTATTTGCAGATGTTGTTGTTCTGTTTCATCAAACATGGAACTTCAGCATGCACTGGGGCGGTTTGCAGCCGAGTGTGATACGGCTGGGATGAGAATCAGCACCTCCAAGTCCGAGTCTATGGTGCTCCACCAGAAAAAAAGTGGTTTGCCATCTCCAGGTTGGAGGAAAGTCCTTACCTTAGGTGGAGGAGTTGAAGAACATGAAACATGAGATTGACAGGTGGATTGGTGCAGTGGCAGGTCTGTTGTGGTAAAGAAGGAGCTGAGCCGAGAGGCAAAGCTCTCGATTTACTAGTCAATCTACGTTCCTACTCTCACCTATAGTCATGAGCTTTGGGTCATGACCAAAAGGACAAGATCTCGGATACAAGTGGCCAAAATGAGTTTCCTTCGCAGAGTGGCAGGGCGCACCCTTATAGATAAGTTTAGGAGCTCTGACACCTGGGAGGAGCTTGGAGTATAACCTCCTCCTCCATATCAAGATAAGTCAGCTGAGGTGGCTCGGGCATCTGTTTCGGATTCCCCTGGACGCCTACCTAGATAGGTGTTCCAGGCATGTTCCACTGTAAGGAGGCCTCGGGGAAGAAGGAGGGGTTCTCTCCTAAGACTGCTGCACCTGCGAACCTGGAAAAGTGGTTGAAAATGAATAAATGAAAATTGAGAATTAACAAAATTGACAAAAGTTATCCTCAGTATCAAATTTCAATCTCAGGAATTCTTTTGATGGATACACGTCATTAATTATTTTAAACTGAAGCTCTTTCATTTTGGCCAGAATCGGATAAGAAATGTAACTTGTTCTTATTTTTTCTAATTCCTGTGAATTAAAATTTTTAAAAACTAAATGAGGTCTGAGCAGATCTCCTCCGCTAATCCCAACCATCATTTCGCACTAAAATGTATGAAAGAGAACAAATTCAAATGAATTAGCCACTAAATAAAAAAAAGTTACAAATTGCTGTGAGATATCGTTGGCAAATGACATTGAACAGTCCTTTAGATAAATTCATCATCAGCATGAACAAGTTGACCAGGTACATCTTTAAAACAAATACAAAGATTAATTTAGTCAAAGATTATTTAGAGATAAATAAAAACTGTTACAATGTGAAATATTACCATTTTAAATAACTGTGTCATTGTCTTAGAAGACCACAAACGCATTTGAGAATATTTGAGGTAAGGCTGAATCAAGGAAAATGCTAATATGTGTTGCACACAATAAATGTATTTGAGTTTCTGTGATGTCAGCGCGCCGTCTGTTGGTTGATGTTGGTAGCGGAGTTGTGTTGCTTTCAGTTTCACTTTCAGTTTTGGTTTGTTCGGGAGTGACAGGCATAATGGTGGGTCATTGACCTCTTAGTGCAAGCGTTAAAACATCGTGTTAATGCCAGATATTTTTGATTTGTATAACTGCTCATTCATGGCGGCTGAATTAATCGAGATAACATTATTATGTGACGATATGACACACTGCACAAGATGTATGCGAGAGTAAAACAGATTTATTTGTGTCTCACAATTTTACAGTAAAAATGATCGAGAGAAAAAGGGACGAATCTTCAAACTCCATCTGTGGTTCTTTATGCTTTTATGTTGCTGGCTGAATAGCTAGGCAGCTAGTCTTAGTAAGGCCAGTATAAGCTGTTTACTTAATGAATGTCGTTTTGAATGTAATGTATTCCCATTTTCTCAACTATGATCAGATGTTGTTGGTAAAAAAACACTAACAATGATTATTACAACTTTTGAAAAGAAAGTTCAAAATAATAGCTTGTATCTGTCCTCGGCCTTTGTATTGTGTGCAAAAAGTGAGATGACGTGCCAAGACAAAAAGCCAAGTTACAAGAAAATGTAGGAAATGGTTTTATCTGCAAACTGTGCTGATTTTACAGTGTGTGACCATGCTACAAGTCTAACACTGTCACAACATTTCAGTCAACTAACAGCCCCCGACTAATAGCCACTAGTCAATAGCCCCCAACTGCACCCCAACTGCAAGTGAAAAATACGAATTATGAAGAAAAAAGTGACAGATATGCTATAAGAGGTGATTTTTCAGACAGAGATAACTGCAGACCAGGTTTTACATTGTATTCAGTGAATTATTATATTTTTCCACACTATATAGGCAATGCAGCAGGTAACAATTGTGCTTTTGAACTAAAAATCACAGCGCATCGTGGCATAATGGAGAG
>CAIGQQ010030198.1:117103-130848 GCA_903798035.1 Danio albolineatus | reverse complement strand
TTTTAACTTCCGATACGATACCGATATTGCAGACCTCAGTACTAACCGATACCGATACAAATCCGATAAAATTATAATTATAATACTTTTACCTATTTCGTTGAGTGGAATGCATGAACGGCTAGATCAAACTAAGAACAAAAGTCAGCAACAAGTATGGAAAGAAACTACCAATTTATTAACTATTGGTTGCATAAATGTGAACCTTTTACATAAGAATATATAAAAAGAATTAAAGAATAAATATTAAGACCCTGAAAAATATCTTAATTGAATAAACAAAAATATATTTTTTAAAGTGCAGAATACTAATTAAAGGTCACTTCAGTTATTTATTTTTTACCATCAGCAAATGGTAGGAACAGCTGAGAGCAGGAACATAAGAAAAAAAATATTGTGAATTGACCAACTGCTAAAGATTGAGTGTCCAAAGTTTCAATTTCACGGACACTGCCTGAAAGAATGAGATTGTTGCATTTACTATCCACAAAAAATAGTGCAAGCAAAATAAATATAACTCTAATACAGTGCAGAAAACAAATACCTAACTAAAAGGATAACTACACTTCCTACTCCTCCAACTCAACTTTCTGCAGTCCGAGCATGATGTGGAGATTTTTTTTTAAGAAGATAAGCATTTCTGCATGCTGAGCAGTGAGTCTGCTCCTATGTTCCTCAACAATAATTGATGCTGTGCTAAAGAGCCTTTCGCTCTCAACACTTGTGCAGGGAGCACAAAGGAACTTAGCTGCTGTTGCGGCCAGGGTGGGGAGTCGAACTTGGTTGGCTCTCCAGTAATGTAAAGGATTGTTCTTACGTTCAATAGGAGCCTCGCAGAGGTAGCTCTTCATTTCAAAGATTGCGCCTGGGGTGATGTGCTCAGAAGGAGTTGTTGCTGCGATGCCCTCATCTAGTATCTCATCGAAGATGCTGCCAAGGGTGCTGCTTGCGCCTTCCACCCGTGGAGTCTTTTTTACTGGCTCAGACACAGTTTTATCAGATGGTGGCGTGGTCTTCAGCTCTTCCTCTACTTTCAACACTGCAGCCCTTAATGCAGCCTTTGCATGTCGAAGGGTTTCCACATTTGTGAAGTACCTGGTGTAAATATAAAAAGTCAAATTTTACTGATTTACACACCCAGCACAAACATTTATGATTGCAAAAAAAAAAAAACAGTTACCAAAAGTCATAATAATGTGTACCAATTATAATAAATTATAATTAATAATAATAATTGATTAATAATTTCATATCACTATAGATGTCATTTTTATTCATTACAATTTCTTCATCAGTCCAATGGTCCTTAACAATAGCAATATATGTTAATTGTAAAACAATAGAGATTTTATTTTTTGGTATCTGCACTTGCAGAATCTTTTTAAAATGAAAATTTTTAATCAAATTTCCTTGTTTCTGTTGGTTGAGATTGATCAAGGGTATACATAATTTTAGGTATGAATGTATGATATATTTAATGTGTTTGATATCAGGCTTTTGTCACATAGATCAAATTGTGTAAAATATTTGTAACATTTTAGAATATTTTCTCTTACTTGTCCTTATACCGTGGATCCAGCAGCGTTGCCACGGCGTAGAGGGGCTCAGATTCCACATCCCCGAAACGTCTGTGTACTGCGTCCAGAAGAGTGGCTTTCATGGTTTGGACCCCCTGTTCATCTTCACTTGCTTTACTGAGAAACCGTACCAGTACATGGGCTGAGGGGATGACATCAGCTGTGGTGGCGGATGTGGCACTGACGGTATATGTTAGTTCTTCAAAGGGGGCCAAAACCTTTGACGTCTTCTCCAATAGAGCCCACTGGTTCGCGGTTAGAGTGGCTGGTAGCGAGTTGTTTTCTTCAGATGAGTAGGCCTGCAGTGGCCGTTTTTGATGAATAAGGCTGTCAATCATGTACTTAGTACTGTTCTATCGTGTTTGGACATCCTGCTGGAGACGCTTTGGTGTTACGTTGAGCTCAATTTGCAGGTCTTCAAGGCTCGAGTAAGCCTTAGGGGAATGCTTAAAGTGGCCCACTATTTTTCTCCCGTTGGCTAGTGCATCACTTATAGCTCGCTGTGACAACAGCCCTTCACGGACTACAAGCTGGAGACTGTGCGCAAAACATCCTAAGCTTGGCACACCAAGCTGATCCAATCCCTTTCTCATATTAGCAGCGTTATCTCTTAGAACGACATGGACCATCTTTTTGTCGACTTTCCAGTCACGCAGCATCTCTTCCATGGCGTTTGTAATTGCGTCAGCTGTGTGTGAACCTCTGAACTCGCGTGCATGTAAAACTGCTCTTTGCAAAGTAAAGTCAGCGTCTATCCAGTGCGCTGTCAGACTCAATAAAGAAAGCGGACAGTTTTCTGAGCTCCAGATGTCAGTGGTGAAGCTAACAGCACTTGCTTTATCCAGAAGCATAGCAATACACTCTTTAACTTCTTTATGCATTTTGGGTATGGTTTTGTCGACAATGTAGTGACGGCTGGGCATAACGTAGCGAGGCTCGAGGTGTTCAATTAGGCGTTTAAACCCGGTATTACTCACCACCGACAGTGGCTGATCGTCGAGCACAATAAACTGGCATATCTTCTCTGTTAAGGTTAATGCCTTTTTGCTATCTCTTGGGAATTTGTCACGCTTTGCGAGGGTTTCAGGCAGCGTTGGTTGCTTGAAGTTGCCAGAGGACTGTTTCTTTAACTCCGTGGTCTTGCGAAAGTCCTCATGCAGAGTTTTGTGACGCTGCTTCAAATGCGCGATGAGGTTGGACGTGTTAAACTTTCCCGGTTCTGTTCCACCACGGGGAACTTGTGCATCACAAGTGTTGCACTGAGCCACACTGTCTTTTTCAGACTTTAATGAAAAATACTGCCACACGGCCGACATCGCTCTTTTTCTTTGCTACTTCGCTATCAAGCAGTGTTGTGATCACGTGGGCTTTGCACGCGGGCTCTGGATACTGCTGGATAGAATAGCTGTAACGGAGTAATGGAGCGGAACGGACTGCTTATATCGGAGATTTTTAACGCAGTCCGATAAAGTGTTTTTGGGCTGATATCGGACCTACGTCCGATATCAATATCGGATCGGGACATCCCTAGTGTCGGATTCGTTATCCTGATCTGTTCCGGGACCTCACGATTCACAAATTAAGCACTGGATATACAAAATGTGCCATAAAAATCACGCTCTGATGCAATTCACTAAACAAGAAATGAAAAACACCCTTTGTTCACCCATATATGGATACTGTGATTCTACTGATGATTGACTTCGGTTATCTGTTTATTTTCTTCTCTGCAGGGAGTTTGTGTTTCATCACCCGAAGCAGTCGGGCTCTCTGAGCGTGAGGAAGACTGAGGTGATGAAGAGGGGTTTGTTCTCTTCAGACGTGCTGCTCATCCTCCTGCCGTCTCTGCTGGCTTCACATGCACTCACACTGGGACTGGGGTGAGCACCTTCCTCAGATAGAGTTGAAGTCAAAGTTATTAGCCCTCCTGTGAATTTTTTTTTTTTGTTGTTCAAATATTTCCTAAATGATGTTTAACAGAGCAAGGAATTTTCCACACTATATCCTAGAATATTTTTTCTTCTGGAGAAAGTCTTATTTGTTTTATCTTGGCTACAATAAAAAAAAAAACATTTTAAGTTCAACATTATCAGTCCCCCTTAAGCAATATTTTTTTATCTACAGAACAAAAAATACTCTAACTTGCCTAATTAACCTAGTTAAAGGTGCAGTATGTAGGTTTGACACCCAGTGGTTGAACTAGGTATTGCACTACTGGATCAAAACAAACGCAAGCGCAGGTTGCCAGATTGAGGACAGGAGCGAGTGAATTAAACCGTGCTCTAAATAAAAGCAGCAACACTCGATAGGAGGAATATTCTCCATATTAAAAGGAGTTTTTGTCTTAACAACACCTCGAATTGATATATTAGAAACAGCTTCTATTTCTCACAGCAGAACAACAGAAAAGTGACGATGATCACCTCAGGTACACCTCATGAGCTTTATTCAGTGTTAAATGCTAACAGTGTGAGTTTGAATGCCATTTTACATTATATTTATTGCCTTATACTAAAAGCAGCAGCAGGTAGTTCACCTCAGACCTTAAAAGTAAAATAAACTATTTGAAATTTAACTTGAGCACTAAACACATATGAGTGATTCAGCATCTACATTTAATAATGTTAAAGAGGGTTAATATGTATTAAATAGATTATAAACCTTACCATTTCGTGAGTGAGTGCATATTCTGCACTTCTGAATGGCTGTATTTAAATTTCTGCCGTGTTTCGTCTGGTGCAAACAGCCAAATTGCTCATCACCACGTATCTTGTCATAAAGCTTGTTATTGGGACACATGGATACAATGTAACCTGCTCACCCAATGTTTACGCTCTTAATATTTATATAATTTGCTAATTAAAAACCTAATGTGGTACTGAATCTGCGTCTCACTTAGGAGTCTGCTACTGTCCACCGGAGGTCACATTTCGGTCACGGACGCATGCTTTCAGAGCCTTCCTGAATGAATGAATGAAATACTTTTTTTTCCAGCAAGGCAACCCAGGTTCTAAAATATAATGGGCTAAACTGGCATTGGGCAGTGGCAAAGACAGCGTTCCGGCACGGAAAGCACATTTTCAAAGCAGAATATCTGACTTTAGCATTGTTTTTCAGATAAACATGAATGTTCACTTTGCATGTTTCTAAAACATCTGCAAACATTTTATGCTTTAGAAGACCCGAAAACTTGCATACAGCACCTTTAATCCTTTAAATGTCACTGCAAGCTAAATACTAGTGTCTTGAAAAATATTTAGTAAAATATTATAACTTTCATCAAGGCAAAGATAAAATCAGTTATTAGAAATTAGTTATTAAAACTATCATGTTTAGAAATGTGTTGAAATATCTTCTTTCCGTTAAACAGAAATTGGGGAGAAATATATACAGGAGGGCTAATAATTTTGACTTCAAATGCATCTACAGTGTTTCAGATCATCAAACTAATTCAAATATTAAGTAAATATTTAAAAAGTAAAAACATCATGCCGTTTTAAATGAAGTTTTTTTTTTTTTTTTTATAAAGGGAACAAATTAAAAACTACAAAGCCCAGTAGGGGAAAAGTGTTTTCCCCCTGTTAAAACATACTGTAACTTAACTCTGGTTTATCACACTGGAGATCAGTTTCTCTCACACCTTTTCACAATCAAGAAATCTCTTAAATAGAACCTGCATGACAATGTGAAGTAGACCAAAAGATCCTCAAAAACTAGACATCATGCCGAGAGGAATTCAAAAACAAATGAGGAAGAAAATAATTGGGATCAAATAATTTAAAAAAAAATGTTAAAAAGTCAGATCTAAAGCTTTGGGATTGCAGCGAATCACAGTGAGAGCTATTATCTACAAATAGCAAAAACATGGAACAGTCGAGAACCTTTCCAGGAGTGGCTGGATGACAAGAATTACCCGAAGTGAAGAACGACAACTCATCCAGGAGGTCACAAAAGGCCTTACTTGCCTTAGTTGAGGAGAGTGTTCATGACTTCACCATAAGAAAGTGACTGAGCAAATATGATTTGCATGTCAGAGTACCAAGGCGAAAACCACTTTTGAGCAAAAACAACATAAAGGATCATCTCAGTTTGCTAGAAAACATCTTGAATGATCTGCAAGATTTTTGGTAGAATACTCTGTGGACTGTTGAGACAATAGCTGAACTTTTTGGAAGGTGTGTGTCCCATTATATGTGGCCTAAAGGGCACCTATGATGAAAATCAACTTGTCTCATTTTTTCTCATTCAGTCTCATTTGCATTAAAGGCACAGGCAACAAAAACAGCTACAGTGTCCCAATAGTTCAAAATTCCCAGATTCAGAAATGGATAACAAATTATCTGATGGGTATTTTTAGTTGAAACTTTACAGGCACATTCTGGAGACACAAAAGACTTATCTTAAATCATAAAAAAGGGGTAAAATAGGTGAATAATAAAAATATATAAAATAAAAATAACCTAAATGCTTGGATGTGCACCAGCTCTGCGATGCACATCCACAACTTATGCATTGGGTTAAATTAGGCTGTGCAGTCTCTGTGTTCAGTCCGTAAACCCATGTACCCAGGCAGGCAGTCATGCAGCGTAATGCAGACAGTGAATCAAAAGCGCGTCAAATGATCGGTAATTAAAAGGGGAAAAAAGAAACATAGAATAAATATATGTACTTTTATATCAGACACATGTCTGATGCTTGTATTTGTAGCAGCTCCACGTCCACAACTTTACGCATTTGGTTAAATTAGGCTTACCAGTCTCCATTTTTAGCCTATTACTTCCACTGTAGCCTGTGCAGATCGCTGGTATACACACAGATCGCTAACAGACTACAAATCCGCCATTTCTAGAACTACAAGTTCAAGTCATGGAACACACACACACACACACACACACACACACACACACACACACACACACACTTCGGTTACTGATCACGTTTGATTACACTCACACAGCTGATGCTGCTCAAAGACTAGTTGGACTGTTTATACAGCACACAAACACACAGACTTTGCTGAGTCTTGTTATACTGAATTGTGAACATTACGATGCGTTTTCCTTGCCTTGCCGATTTTGACCCTCGCCTTGTTTGTTTGTTTGTTTGTTTACCTTGTGCGCTGCCTGCCTTTTTGGCCTTTTGGAATTGCCCATATACATCTGTTAGCTCCTGTGTTGACTGTTGTTTGCCGGACCATTCTGTTTAATTAATCGGCACCTCCGTTGTCAGCGTCTGATTCACATCACAGTTACATAACAACAGTGGCAGATAATCTTTTTCTGTCTGTTTCTTTTTGTTTACTTACTTTCTCAGAATCTACATAGGAAAACGACTGGCGTCCTCATCCACCAGCACACTGTGACATGCGACACTTTGCAGCTTACTGATTGGCCGAGGCTGCTGCCACTGATGCTGTAAGCCAATCACAGCTCTTCTTCCGCCTCCTGTGATGGACAGCATCCTTGTCTGAAACCATCTGTTATTTGTCCTGTTTTACCACCAAACAAGTTTGTCTTTTTCTCTCTCCATGTGTGTTTAAAGGGGTCAAATTGTTCTTAATGCTTTCAAAAAAGCCTGGCGTCTTTGATAATGGAACATTTCTGAATAACATACAACATACATACTGAAATCTTTGTTCCGAAATGGAGCGCTAATTGAAACTAAATAACATCTGTGAACTTCTCAACAACAACAACAAAAATATAAGTAATAAATGTAAAATGTATGTATTTGAATTGCATAAAACATTTTCATACACTGTTTGGTGTTAAACTCAAGAGTTTACACTGGTTGGTGTTAAACTTAGCGTGTTTACACTGATTGGTGTTAAATTTTATGGGCTCTAATTAAACGATCTAAGTGAAAAGTCTAAAATGCATGGCACAAAAGGCATTTATGAATTCACTTTTGATATTTTAAGCACAGAAAAATATGGCTTGCACCCTGGAGTATGGTCTAACAGCGTTGTGCTTATTCTGTTAATGAGTTATGGGTGTATTTTGAGCATAATGTGCATTAAACCAATCAGATTCTCCCATTATCTTTAAGAGACAGTTGTGTCACACCATGACGCATTTGCTGTTTACATGGCGGACTTTGTAAGTGGAAAAACTAAAGGCTTTACTTGTGAGAAAACAGTTAAACAGAGCATCTGCAGTGCGAGGATAAAGAACGAGCCTCCTCCATTCGGCCGCTTTACTTTCTCTTTACTCTTACTCTTTACTGAAGACATCCATTAGTCTGCATATTTAATTTGGTTTGTTAAGCACAGAGATTTGTTTAAAAACTGTTTCTAAATTCAGTTCTAATCTCCAGCAAACAAGTAAATGAGCAATAATAATGAAGCGTGGTCAAGCGTGGTTATATCCAAACACACGTCCTGTTCTCATGCCCCATATGCTGATGCAGACGTCTCCAAAACCCGACAGCTTGTTTTTATTAAAACAAATATAGATATGAATATAATAAATAATACTGATAATAATAATAATAACATTATACAAATACAGATTGTCATGAATAAACTGAAAAAAGCCCCACCGAGGTGAAGAAGGCATGGAGGCAGTGGAGGCAAATTTATGAAGAAAATTATAATTTTTGTAATGTTTTAATCCTTTAATTGTTTTCATCTGTAAAGATATTTGTGTATTGCTGCACATCATGTGTGTATTTAGCAACTTGTAAGCGTTTGGACCCGTATAGGCGCATAACTAACGCGTTCTCCGCTGGACTTTAGACCAGCTTTCAGTTGGTCAATGGCGCGGTCTATTTCAATTCCTTAAAATAGCAACGTGCCAACAATGCGTCTTAACACACCAGACCAGTACACCCATGAGTCCACAAAGTTTGCGATTTAAACAACGTGGTGCAAAACATGAAAATTACTGTTGCGCTGGTCTGAAAATAGCAACAGAATGCACCATACACCATTGCACCTTATTGCGCCGTGTCTATGATAGGGCCCAATGTGTTTACACTGGTTGGTGTTAAACTTAACGTGTTTACACTGGTTGGTGTTAAACAATGGGTGGTTGGCGCTGTATGGCGGAGGGGTGTGGTGGGCGAAAGTGAAGAGGGTTGGGGAATATGGAGTCGCGGAAGAATGTGAAAATAAACAGCGGACGGGGGAGGAGGGCGGTTGAGGAGGGGGATCGGTAAAATGAGGTGCCGGATCCGGATCAGGCGTGTTCCAGCACAAATGAAGCCCTGAACTTAATATGTTGCATATTTTACATTTATAAACTGATAGTTTTTCAGTCTAAAAAGAAAAGTATGGCTAAGTTTATGCAAAAAAAATAAAAATAAAATAATTGACAGTATTTTTAAAATGCCTTTATTCAAATTTTATTTAATCAGTGTTGATTTATTACTTAATAAATTAATAATAATAATAATAATAAAATGTGTTCAGTCAAAAAGTGTATAGTAAAAAAATATGGCTATGATATGCTAAAATGAGAGGTGCCACTGTGGCGTAGAGAGTAGCACGTTCGCCTCACAGCAAGAAGGTCGCTGGTTCGAGCTTTAAGTAGAATCTTTTACTTTAAAAATGCATGTTCTTCCTGTGGTTGCGTGGGTTTCCTCCGGGTGCTCCGGTTTCCCCCACAAGTCCAAAGACGTGGTATAGGTGAATTGGGATGGCTAAATTGTCCGTAGTGTATGAGTGTGAATGAGTGTGTATGGATGTTTCCCAGAGATGGGTTGCAGCTAGAAGGCCATCCGCTGCGTAAAACAAATGCAGGAAAAGTTGGCGGTTCATTCCACTGTGGCGACCCCGGATTAATAAAGGGACTAAGCCGAAAATAAAATAAATGAGTGCTAAAATGAAACAATCAATAGCTAAAATGTGTGAGATTTAAACCCTGGCTTTATTGATTGTTATGGTTTTTAATGTCAGCTATTGATTTTTAATGTCATACAGTATTGCTGTACATAAATGTCACTGTTTCATTTATATATATCAAATGTACACAGTGTAGAAGTTGGATATGCAATTCAAATAGATACATTTAAAAAGTAAAAGCCTAAATATCTCCAATATAAAACTCAATTGTATGTTTGTGCGTGACCGACCAAATTTAAATATGATTTCCTCATAAATTCAGATTTAAAGAGTCAGTCAAAATCGTTCATGCAAAATAAATAAGTATTCCAGAGGGAAAAAACAGAAGAATGCAATATATGACCCCTTTAACCTCCTCTGTGTCTTTTCAACACTAAAATGTCTCTCTGTATTGTTTTGTAGTCCTCTCTTGATTTTGTCCGCATGTGTCTCCGGTCTAATTCACTATAAAGGAAACACAGAAACTGTAATGCACTGAAATATGGCTGACAGTGTATATGAGATGAGAAAAATGGGTGAAGCACAAACTGTATTATTTTACATTTAAATCAATTGCAAGTCATGAAGTAAGTTTGAGAGAGTTTTTTTGGTGTGAAAATAAGTGATAAATGTTGTTTCGCAGGATCTTGTTTGTGATTTAGACCCATTTTCATATTGTAATGTGACGGTGACTGGAGTTCATCAGGTTATCCGGTCTGATTAATCTTGTTTGTAACAGCTCGACCACAATAAATGTCACTCTTAACAATTTCTGCTTGGTCTGGTATGTAACTATCAATATGTCTGATGCTTTAAAATAACAGTATTATTGAGCATGTGCTATAGTAATCCATTAATGTAAATGGATATGTCAGTCATAGGTAGCTGACTTACATTTTTGGTTAAATTAAAGCTCACTGTTACTTGTATTTTGCCTATTTTAATGTGATCATTTATTTTTACTTTAGGGTCATTTGAGTTCAAGTGAATGTATTTCTTTTTATTAAATATTGGTAGTATTTTCTATCTGAAGCTTTTATCATTCATAAAACAGTGAAACAAAACAAAGTCTTCTTTACATGCAGTGTACATGCAAATATACTTCTCAGAAAAGTTGGTGATGGCAGCCTTAAGACGCCTCTCATATGGAGAATGAAGTCACATGCATTGCTCAGGTGTGAGTATATCACAGACTTCAACAGAGTGTCAAAATCTTGATGGTCCTGTAGGTCTCGTCTATCAAATCTGAGCTTTTTTTTTTGTATTTTACATTGGGTTCGGTTCAGGTGACTGGCTGGGCCATTCCACAGCTTGATTTTCTTTCTCTGAAAGCATTTCAGAGTTTCCTTGGTTGTTTCATTGTCATCATTGTCTTGCTGAAATGTCCACCCTGGTTTCATCTTCATCATCCTGCTAATGTAGATGTTGGACTGAAGAAGCTAATGTATACACTAATGAAACGCAGAGGGTTGCTGAAGAACTACTGAGAGATTTCAGCTGCTGTCTGGGCCTTCACTGGCTTTCTACACCTCCCTTTCTTCATGTGTTCAATACTTTTTTCTGCGTTATTTCATTTTATTACACATAATTTGTAAACTAATTAGATCTGTTTTCTTTGCATATATGGATTTGTTTGGTTGTTACTAACATCCGGTGAACATTTCAAGTCAACGGCAAGTTTAAAAATATGTTTTCTGAGAACAATGGTGACGTGTTCAATACTTATTTCCGACACTGTGTGTGTGTATATATATATATATATATATATATATATATATATATATATATATATTTATATATAATACAAGTATCTCCTTGAAAGTGACAGAATCTTTAATTCCTCCTGAGGACTTGAAACCCACAATTACTTCATACATAAATGAAACATGGCAGTGAGAATGGGACAATTGTACAAATAATAAACTACATGAAATTAACCCCAAAATAAATGAAAAACAAATTATAATTTTGAGACCAGGCATGGGGGGCCACGGTGGCGTAGTGAGTAGCACGTTCGCCTCACAGCAAGAAGGTCGCTGGTTCGATCCCCGGCTGGGCCAGTTGGCATTTCTGTGTGGAGTTTGCATCTTGTCCCCGTGGTTGCGTGGGTTTCCTCCGGGTGCTCCGGTTTCCCCCACAAGTCCAAAGACATGCGGTACAGGTGATTTGGGTAAGCTAAAATTGTCCGTAGTATATGTGTGTGAATGAGAATGTATGAATGTGTTTCCCAGAGATGGGTTGTGGCTGGAAGGGCATCCGCTGCGTAAAACAAATGCTGGATAAGTTGGCGGTTCATTCCGCTGTGGCGACCCCGGATTAATAAAGGGACTAAGCCGAAAAGAAAATGAATGAATGAGACCAGGCATGAACAGACTGTCTACACTAGATGTTGAATTGGACATTCTAGGTTGACACATTTGTATTTACTTAATAACAAAGACCCACCTAAATGTAGTAACTGCCAGGATGCTCTTACTATCAAACATATTTTGTTGGAATGTGAAAGTTTTAATACAATTAGACAACATATTTATAAGGAGACTACTTTGAAGGACATTTTTAAAAAGGTACCACCAGGAAGAGTCCTAAATTATTTATCAAAAATTGAGCTGAAAAATCATATTAAACTTTGAATACATTTTTATGTGAATTTTATTTATTTATATTTTATGTATTTATCTAAGTAACTTTTTATTGTAATACAAATTTGTTTTAATCATGTAATATTTTTATGTATAACCATCTTGCCATGAAATAGCCATAAGTTGCTGACGTGGCAATAAATAAAGAAATTAATGATAAATACAAGTATATATTCATTTGTAGTCAAAAGTAAATGTAAATGTATATATGTAAATGTATATAAAATTTAAAAATAATAAATAAATACACATACAGTAACTTATTTATAAATATATTATGTATTACAAAACAATGGAAATTTAAAAATCATAAAATGAAATGCTATTCAAGAATTATAATTAATTGTATTAGAAATTTGATTGTGTTTTTGTCTTTATTTGAGCACTACAGTTCAATGCTTGTGCATTTTTCATGTATCAAAAAGATCCAAGATACAAAGATCCAGATTTTAAGCTGAATGAGGGTGAGTAAATGATGTGAAAGTTAATTTTTTACTGGTAATAGCAGTGATTAATATTAAATGTAGCATTTATTGACATGAGCAGATTACTCATCTCCTTAACATTTACCCGTCGTAAAAAAACAAAAACGTTTACAAGAGGCTCATAGAAAAAATGTTCTTGACAGAAGAATATTGCAGACTAACACAGAAAAATGGAAATGGAGTGATCAGTGTGATACTATCAATGTACACTAGAGGTCAGAAGTGCACTGCAGTACATGCAAAGACACCTGCTATTAGTATGAGGGTTTCACAAAGATCTACTCTTGTATCTTTCTTTGGGACCGCTTGTGCTCCAAATGAATTATTAAATAAATATATACTGCTCAGTGAAAGAACTCTGACCTCTTTGCCTTTACATGGTCCACATTAAACCAAATGACAGCTTAGCCTAAATGCTTCTTGTTTTAAGCCAAATTCATAGTTAAATGTGCAGTTTATTTGACATATTATAACATTAATTTATTGATTCAATCATTTTCTTTTCGGCTTAGTCCTTTTATTAATCTGGGGTCACCACAGCGGAATGAACCGCCAACTTATCCAGCATATATTTTACACAGCGGACGCCCTTCCAGCTGCTGCCCACTGGGAAACATCCATACACACTCATTCACACACATACACTACAACTAATTTAGCTTACCCAATTCACCTGTACCCACGCCAACATGCAAACTCCACACAGAAATTCCGACTGACCCAGCCGAGCGAGGCTCGAACCAGCGACCCTCTTGCCGTGAGGCCGTCGTGCTACTCACTGCACCACCATGACGCCCATTTTATAACATAAATTCAAATAAATTAATAAGACTTAATTGTTATCTTACAAATTTTAAAGTTAAATCTGAATGAACAAGTCCCTGTGGAGGTGGAACAGAATCTCCTTAATGCACTACTTCATTAGCAGGAAGCCTGATTGCGTTTCCTCTGCAACTACATATAATATTTAATATTCAATGATTCAAAACTGAAATTATATTGTAAATACAAAACTTAGACTGTCAACAGGTGGCAGAAAGTAACCGTAGCCATTGAATCAGTTTGTTCGAAACAGAAGTTGAGCATTGAATCGCCGACTCTTCTGATTCGTTTGAAAGGCTGATTCACTTGGGAAAGAGAAACAAACACGGCTGGCTTGTAATCAATGGAGCCAAGCGTCACTGGCTTTGTTGGACTGTTTTTGAAGGCAAAATGAAGC
>CAIGQQ010030198.1:99702-116284 GCA_903798035.1 Danio albolineatus | reverse complement strand
ACACAAACATTTTTTATATAATTTATCTTTATATTCTGACACTGTCCGTCAAACCATTACCCATTCATCAGCAACTGATTTTTAATTATTTAAAATGTGATGATATTTATTATAATATAATTTTATACACACATATGTAAATACATTTTTTATAGTCAGAATAAGTATGGTGTTAATTTTTTGCATAAATATATGCGTGTTGAACGACGATGTATTTATTTTTATAATTTGATTTGTACAAATATGAATGAATGAATGAACACAGTGGATGCTCTTCTAGCCGCAACCCAGTACTTGGAAAAACCCATACACTCTCGCATTCACACACATACACTACGTCCAATTTAGCTTATTCAATTCACCTATACCGCATGTTTTTGGACTGTGGGGGAAACCGGAGCACCCAGTGGAAACCCACGCCAACACAGTGTTTCTGTATGGAGTTTGTACATTCTCCCCAAGTAGCTCAGTCGAGACTCGAACCAGCAACCTTCTTGCTGTGAGGCGACAGTGCTAATCAGTGAGCCACCACGCTGCCATTTTTAATTTATGTAAAACGGTATTTTATTGTGGAAAACACAGATTTCTCTTTCACAATTTTCTTTCACAGATTTTATCGTCTCAGATTTGCGGATACTATAAATAAGATGCTTATGAAACCAAAGCCATGCAGCTGAGTTGAACAAGTATGCGCCATGTGAATCTGAAAGGTGTTTTAAGCTAAATTTCTCTGAAACAGATTAAGGATTTTAATCTCAGTGTAAATCTTGCCAATCCTGTCATATAAAGCTTGGGTCTAATCACACTGGACTTTAAAAACAAGCAAACGCAGGGAGGCAGAAATCAGTGTTTGTTTAGCTTTTTCTTCTTAATTTCTTCTTGATTTCTTAAAAAAAACTGAAATAAATGACAGTTTTTACTAATATTTTAATTAGCTTCCATTTTTGTTTACATATTTGTATTAGATTAGATTAGATTAGATTAAATTCAACTTTATTGTCATTACACATGTACAAGTACAAGGCAACGAAATGCAGTTTAGGTCTAACCAGGAGTGCAATAGCAGCAAGCGCAGAATACGGGTATAAATTATAAAGTGCAGTTATAGAAAAACTATGGTGATATTTACAGATGGATGTACTATGAACATTATATACAGGTTGCATTAGTTATGAACAGAGATTTACAATAAATGATTATACGCACAGGTTGATATTAATAAAAATATGATATAATTATAAGTATTATAATTGTACTGCGTGTAAATTTATATATTTCACAATTAATTTGGAGGAATCACCAAGTAACACAACAAAGACTGAAATTGTATTTTATTTTAACACGCTTAATTACTCTTTTAAAATAAAACAAACTGTGTAAACCCTTTTCTTTTTGTTTAAATTTTCTTTTTTCAGATCATTTATTTATCATGTATCTTATTATGTATTTATTGAATGAAGCCTTGTCAGCCAGCTGAGATACTCCTTTTTGTAATTGATTTCACTTCTGTGCATTTTATTATTTTATTTAAAACAACAAAAATTGTTTTATTGTTTAACTTTCAATAAACTACAATAAACCTGATGGATTGTAAAATGCGGTTAGCTGTCTTTACTTAGAGCATGGGCGACCGATCCTGTTCCTGGAGATCGACTTTCCTGCAGATTTCAGTTGCAACCCATATCAAACCTGCCTGTTATTATCAAGTGCTGTTCGCATGCTAATTAATTAGTTCATGTGTGTTTGATCAGGGTTGGAGCTGAAATCTGCCGGAAGGTAGATCTCCAGGAACATGGTTGGTCACCCTTGACTTAGAGTATCCATTGCCTTCAAAGTATTAAGTAAAAGAACTAGGGCTGTGCAATATGGACAAACTAATCATATTGCGATTTTTTTTAGCGAATATTGCGATTGATTTTATTTGTAAAAATGTTTTTGCTTTTGTCAAACAAGCTACATACATGTATTCTAAATGTATTCAGTGCTCACGAAGTGCATAACAAAACATTTCACAATGAAATAACATAGTATTAAGTTTAATAAATGAAACTGTAGTAAAATTGTCATTAAAACAGACAAAATGAAATAAATTAAGATGAACTAACCTCAACTCTAGTTTAACACATACTTTACACAGTAGTACTAACTGCTTGATACACAAAACTGTAATAAACTGTGGGGAAACCCACGTGAGCACGGGGAGAATGTGTAAAATCCGCACCGAAGCGTCAGCTGGCTTGCTAAGGACTCGAACCAGTGACGTTCTTGCTGTGAGGTAACAGTACTAACCACTGGGTCACCATGCCACCCATCTAGGAAATGAGGAGAAGTAGGGGTAGAACGGGGGATTCTTCAAAATGAAGATTACTGTAGGGATGGGCGGATCGATCCTGAAGTATCGATATTTTTGATACTGGGAATGTATCAAAAGGATCGATCCTTAAGTAAAAGTATCAATCTTTTCTGGGGTTTTCTTACTGAGTAAAATATCTCAATAATTATAGCGCCACATAATATATAAATATTTACTTAAATTGGAACACGAATGGGAACTATAATATCCTTCCGCTGTATCTCCGCTAATGGGTCAGCGTTAGCTCACGGCTTAGTAGTAGACACTACACACACACCCAGTGCAGGTTGTAAAACTTTGGTAGAATCCTTTAAGAAATCCAGTCATTGTCCAGCTACTAAGTGGGAATTATTTTACAAAAAGTGGAGTCGAGATCAATACAGACAGCCAGTTTATATTGAGTTTTACCTGACATGTTCATATGAACACACAGATGCACACACTGTAAATATAATATGCTGAGGGGGAATCATTATATACGAGCTTTGTAATATTAATGTGCCAAAGCTGAGGGGGAATCCTACTCTAAACTCTGTCATTTATGTAATTTGCGTAAATTGGCATATATCAGATTTCTGTTACATTTCACAGGGTTCAGGATAATAGACTGTAGACCACTCAAGTAAAGACTAAGTAGTTTAGTTTAAATAGTTTTAAATAAACTTGTTTATCAAGTAAAATACAAAGTTTAGGTACACATAATAACTGGGAGAGATGTACTTTTTTAATTAAACAAGGTTTCCGCAGTGTGTTATTTTTCGTTATATATGGTGCCATGCAATTATAGTTCTGTTATTTAAATAAATGTAAAAAGGAATCATGTGTTTTGTGTTTAATTGAACAATAATAACAATGGTGATGATAATAATAATTATAATATTATAATAATAATTATGTTATAATAATTATTATAATAAAGGTAATAACCATTTTTTTTAATCACAATAAAATATTTAATGAAAGTATTGGTATCGGTATCCATATCGACGATACTTGTCTTGAAATACTTGGTATCGGATCGGAAACAAAAATATTGGTATTGCCCATCCTTAGATTACTGTGATATGGAACTGAGGGTATTTATAGTGGCTTAGGAATCGTCTGATTGGTGAATCATAAATTGAATAATGTGGGACCAGCTGCAAGCAATCATAATCATGTGATCCTCTTAAAATTAGTTTATAAATAAACTTCACGTAAAAGAGAGAGGAAATTTTTACAGTATTTCCTGTTGTACAGAGTCGTACAATGGAGATGAGGATCCACGTGCAGCTTTATTAAACAGAATAGTCAGGCAGGCAACGGCTAAAACAGGAGCAAACTGGAGCATGCACGTAATCTAAAGTGTAGGGAGTAAAGCAGGCGAACGGACGGGACAGGTGGCAAAACAACATAAAACAATAAACAATGCCAAGGTCAAAAAATAAGACAAGGAAATGCTTTGAAATGCTCTCTTATGCTGCGTTCACACCAGACGCAGATGAAGCATAAATCGCGAGTGATTTACACGTCAAGTCAATGCAAAGACATAAATAGAAATCCTGCGATGCTATTCGATCGAATGAGGCGGCGTGAATTGAGCGTTTTGCACATTTGACATGCTTAATCTTGCGTTTCACTTGAGTTCGAAAAACTTTAGTGGAAATTCGTGCCACATTAACCAATCAGGAGGCATAATTATGACATAGCGCCTGGTGTCCTGAGGGGAAATACTCCTGCCGACACCAGACAACAGCTCATCAAACAGGGCTCATGATGCAAATCACCGTCTATTGTAAAGCGAGTTTCACGCATGAATAAAATAGTGCAGTGGGTAGCACATTCGCCTCATAACAAGAAGGTCGTTGGTTCGAGCCTCGGCTGGGTCAGTTGGCATTTCTGATTTCCCCTACAAAGTCTAAAGACAAGTGGTGTAGGTGAATTGGGTAAGCTAAGTTGTTCATAGTGTATGTGTGTGAATGAGTGTGTATGGGTGTTTCCCAGTGATAGGTTACAGCTGGAAGGACATCCGCTGCGTAAAACATATGCTGGATAAGTTGGTGGTTCATTCCACTGTTGGGACCCCAGATTAATAAAGGGATTGAGCTGAAAGGAAAATGAATGAATGAATGAACCAAGCGAGTAAACTCAAAACTCAGGAGGCCTAATAATTCTGACTTCAACTGCATGCACCGTCATGAAATCTGACACTGACCAAGTGAAGCTTTTAGTGCTTTCTTAAAGGTTTTTGCTTTTAATAGCATCACGATATCAGTCTCTGTTGCAAAAACCTGCAATCCTACTTCATTAAATACTGCAGTTCAGAGAGTTTGCTAAGGCTTTAGCTGTAATGAAGGAGAGGTGCATTAAGACGTTTCTCCTCCAGAGAGCAAACTCATCCAGCCGTTAAAGGCTCAGATTGGCTGACTCATGGTGTGGCGCTCGAGCTATTTTTGTGTGTTGACTAAATGATCCTCAGTGAGATTTAAGCAGAGCTGTTTGTGTGGCTAACAGAGGTCAAAAGCACAGCAACAATCAGTGAAACGCTGTGTCATTCTGAAAGGACACCGCAGTATATGCGAGCGCCTCTTTATTTGATTTGATGTGATTTTATGATGCTCTTTGGTAGTCATGACATCATTTTAAGGGGGCCTATTATGCAAAAATCACTTTTATAAGGGGTTTAAACTCAATTGTGTGGCAAAAGTGTGTGAATATAGCTAGCCTCTAATAGTAAAAAATTATTTTATAATCACAGTTGATAAAAACAGTCTGCAGAAACACTTTGATTGACATTCTTCCTTTGTATGTGTCATCAGAGGGGGGGAAGCCCCGCCCACTAGTTACCATCTCTCCCTTATTAGCATATGTCGTTAGTGTTGTTTTTGAATCTGCCACTATGCTGACACACAGGCATTTGTAGCTCCGCCCTCTTTTAAAAAGAGCACAATTTCATTTGAATTTAAAGCGACGGTCACTGAAACATCACAATTAGGATCAAAGCCTAAAAGGGGCAGATTCAAAGAGCTATAAAACATTATTTGTGTGACAATTTGAGCTGAAACTTCACACACACACACACACACACTCATAAGAGATGTGTTTTACATCTTGTAAAAAAGGGCATAACAGGTCCCCTTTAAACATACGACTGTAAACTGGAAACTTGTGCACGCTCATTTTAAGAACAACGACCCTATTACTTGCTATTCCAGGGTTTTACATGTATGTTTTTGGCCTACTAACCCTAAATAACTCAAATTAATTACACAAATTTTAGCATTCAATAGTTTCTAAAAAAAAAAATAGGTGTTATTAAAAGAAATCTCTTATGCACATCAATGCCCAGCCTCCGGCGCCTAGATTGCAGCTTCGGAAGTTTGGCCATAGAAGAAATGGTTATGCACAACGGAGACTGGTTTCTCTCAAATTTTTCTCAGGGACAAAGGTGAAGAGGGTTGGGGAGTCGCAGAACAAAGTGAAAGTGAACAGGGGGGTGGGGGGGTAATCGATAAAATGAGGTGCTGGATTAGATTTCAGAGGTGCCAGAACCAGATCCGACGTAATCCGGCATATATTAAGCCCTGGTTGTGACAGAAAACAATTATCAAAAAAACTAAACTGATTAAGTTTTTTATGATTCTTTGAGATTTTTATGATTCTTTGAGGAGATTTATTCAAAATAGCGGTGGTAATATTTTACTGTAATGCTTTACTTGAAGGGGTGTTCATAAGACATAAAACCTGTATAATCATGACATGGCACATGTGAATGAGATTTTATGCATGCTTATGACAACTGTCATGAGGTGTCCTTTGCTAAGTTATGACATTTTAAATGCAAAGATGACATTGCTTATGTCACTTAAAACAACAATCACTAAAGAGCTGACTTTCCATGACCAATCCACCTTATTTTTTCACTTAAGATCTGTGTGTACATTGTAAATTAAAATGTGTCAAGACTCATTCACTCATTTTTATGCTCATTTAAGACCAAATTTGTTGTGTTTAAAAGAAAAAACACCAAGATCGATATGTTTTGATGTTGTTATTATTATTCTTCTTCTTATTATTAGTATTATTATTATTATTATTATTATGTGCATGTCTGTTCAAACACGCACCCAAAACCCAGTGTCCGCTTTTGCTTTGCTTCAAGTCGCGTGTACAGAATCCGTTTGGGAAACATCTATTTTTCACTATGGAGCACGTCTGACAGTCACTCACCGCTACATGAACTGACTGTTTTGAGGATTGCATAGGAGTGGCAATGGCACCTGTAATGGAAAGGAAGGGTATCTCGCTGTTTTTATATTTATTTCAAAGTGTTTTCATGCCTACATAAAATTAAAGCATAGAAAATATTTACATTTAAAAGCAAGGGGCATCCCGTGGTGGTTCAGCGGTATGAGCTGCATATAGGGAGGATCGACTCTTTAATGTTTATTGCCACCCTTCATAGAAAGGTTAAAAATACAAGAGAAATACGGGAAAATACCTTTAAGGGATGAAGGTGGGATACAATCGGGAGATGCTTCTGACTAGTAATATGTACTGCTAAGCACTTCATATGGACAACTTTAGAAGGGATTTGATTTTATATTTACATTTTATTTAACCCTCAGATTTCTGGTATTCAAATAGTTGGACATCAGCCAAATATTGTCCTATCATAACAAACCTAACATCAAGTATATTTCTTCAGCTTTCATGTATTGTATAAATCCTAATTTCCAAAAATTGTGGTTTTGTGGTCTAGAGTCACAATTATTAATTCCTTTTGTCTCCATCAACCACCTGCATCCCTAATAAATGAATAGATTGAATGAAATGAATGAAAGGAAAATCTTACTTGGGCGGGAGGTTTTCCGGCCGACTGGACCAATCCCACACCCATTCGGCACTCACCCGCCGGTCATTCTCATCTGACTGAAAGACAAACACAGCACTTCATTTGCATGCTTTAATCACATGCTTCAGGAGCCAGATGTTACACTGCATAGACTTCAAGTGGAAGCAACAATGTTTGATCAAATATAATGATTCCAAGAGCTTGTCCTTAAAACCGAGAGCTGATTAATTAGTGCTAGAATAAACTCCAATGGCGAAAACAAATATGCTAAATTATTTAAATTACATGATTAACCAAACCTTATTCGAAGCGAAACTGTATTTAATGTAGCCTGACTCGTGTTTTCTTTCATCATGGAAATTTGGTCTGAGTTCAATAGTCATTTTGAAGCTTTCTATCACTTGATTGATGATACTTAAATTTGCATAAATCTTATTAAAACAGTTAAAATGCAGTGTTTGGTAAAGTTACTTTTAAAAGAAGCTTTCTAGTTTATTATGCTTGATTGATGATAATTGATGGTACAATAGCATAAATAAACAAAACTGTTTTAAGCAGTTAGGGTTGGGCGATGTCGACCAATTTGGAATTGTACGATGTCTAATGTAAAACATCTCGATCGTGATCATAGGCGGTGAATTAATTATTTATGAATAATGAATTGATTCATAATGAATTAATTATTTGTAGCCTATCATTTCAACTACCTGACCCGCATGGTCTTTGTTTTACCCATAACAGGCAGAGTGATCTGTGTCGTTATAATGCCGTACACAAACTTGGTTGGTAAAAAAGGTGCACAACCAACAGGAACCAACCAACAGTCTCTGAGGTTTACGCTAACATTACTAAGTACAAGCGTGAAAGCGAAAGACTGAAGCAGTGTACTGACACTGTGACATGTTAGATTCAAAAGGTTAAAGAGTCGTCAGATAGAGACAAGATTAATTAAATATCACGTTTAACAACTATAGTGAGACGCGTTCCAGCAGTACATCCTCTGGGCTGCTCTCTGGGGTTTTGTGCTCAAAGCACCTACTGACTGCCTGGAGATGTGTGCGTATGCTAGAGCGCATGACAGAGTGTGTGCGTGTGTGTGTGTGTGTGTGTGTGTGTGTGTGTGTATGTGTGTGGTCACATGATGTGCGTTTTCAGCAGTATAGTGTGGACGGAGGGCTATTCAGAAATGCTAGATCAGCGTTTCCCAACAGGGGAGTCCCGGCCCACAAGGGGGCCTCAGCGATCTCTCAGGGTTGTCGTGTCATATTTTTATAATTTTTTAGCAGTGGACAATTAGGAGAACGATTATGCTGCCTTTGTTTATTTTATCCCCTGGCTGACCAAAAAAAAAAAAAATGGAGAAATTTGTAATTCGTCTTCCACACAAAATGTCTCACTAATTCGAATTCAGCAGGTAATAGAATGACCTAAGCATACTAAACTCAGGTGAGGAAGCTCCAAACATTTCGGGTCACAGCGCTAGCAATACTGGAAACACGAAATGCAGGAAATATTAAGATGGTTAACTATGATTTTATATAATTTTCTCTTAGCAAAGCGTCCCTGACCCAGCCACAGTGCATAATCTGCACTAGAGTTCTTGCTAACGAATGCATGAGGCCGTCCAAATTAATAAGATGCTTGCAGACGACTCATCCCTAGGGCCAGACGAAATCTGCAGACATTTTTTGCTATTTCTGCGGAGTATTTTGTTATAAATCTGCGGATTTATGCGGAATGATTTTAGGAGTATCATAACTAAAAACATAATATGTGAAATAAATGTAATACCTTTTTAACTTTTATTTAATGTTTACAATGTGAATCCAATTAGATCCACTTTATTTGGTAAACAAAGCAAGTCTCTCGTATAAAATATCTACTAAAAAAACAGAAAATAGTACTTTACAAGCTGTATTGTAAATAAATCCTATGAATATGTTCATATTAGTTAATATTATTACTGAAATTAATTTGAAAACTGATTAAATATACATTTACACACATTTACAACAGTAAATAAACAGAATTAATAATGGGTTAAAAATCTGCAGAAATCTGCGGAATTCTGCACGCGCAGATTCCGTGTGGCCCTACTCATCCCCAATACCGCAAGGTGTACCCAATACAAATAGCCTACTGATGTTTTGCTTTTATATTTTACATTAGGCTATTATTTCTGCATAAACACATCTAGATATGCTAATAAACATGCCGTTTGTTTGAAAACAACCTTCTTTTGTCAGACCTACTGCAAACTTATGAGCCATAATATCATTAAAAAGTGGAGGGGGGTGTGGCAAGGGGCGTGGCTGAAAGCCATGGGAACGAAACGAGGCCCGCCACTGATGAAAACACCTGTGGTGCACAGCTGCCTGGAACCCCTTGGAAGGAGCTTTGGACAATAAGAGGAGGAACGATGACAGAGAAGGACGAGAGAGGACCGGGCCCGGACATATTGTTTTACTTTTGCTTTCAGTTTGACGGCAGTATCTGTCAGGAGCTGCCGTCCGTTTGTTTTATTTTATCATTAAAAATTATTTAAAACTGTGTTGGTTCTCTGCCTCCTTCTTCCCGGCGACCAGGTGGCCGTAAATTCATTACAGTGGTGCCGAATTCCAGGAGAAGGAGGGACACGTTGTCTAGTTGCCCTCGCCGCTGAGAGGGGGGGCAAGTGTTCAGGAGTTAACCCAAGTGGGGGAGAAACCCGTTCGTTTGCCCAGAGTGCCGGGGCGGCCTGAGGCTGGCGAGGAAAGGATCTGCCTGCTGCCGGCTCCCAGCATGGGGAGGAGCCGGGGACGCGGGGCTCCTCACCGGAAGGGAAAGAGCTGAAGGGAGCCATCCCAGAGAGCCTGGGGTGAGTCACCGCGATCCGCCATGATGGCGAAGTCTGTGTGCTCCACCATGCTGGGAGCCGGCAGCACAGGGGACCTTACAGTATTTTCCGGGGGGAAAAGGGAGTTTCAGGCAAAAAAAAGGTTGGAGACCACTGTGCTAGATGAAACTCCAGTGTGGATGTGGATCGTTTTCGTTCTAAAATGCCATTTTTAAACTAAGATGTATTAGTGTAAACGGCCTGAGTGTGTGTTTTTCGCGAGCAGATTGTTGCTGCAACAAGGGCGGGATGGAAGATCGTGATACCGACTATCTATTGTCCATCTATTGTCCATATCAGTCTATTTGCCATCGGCAAAGGACGATGGCATCATCGATCAACCCAACCCTGAAAACAGTGTTTGGTAAAGTTACTTTGGTAACAGTTTCCTTGAAGGGGGTGTTCGAAAGTCTTTCCTGAAACATTTATCATCATGACATAACATCAATGCAATTTTTTTCATGCTTATAGCTACCGTCATTGAGTGTCATTTGCTCAGCTATAACATATTTCAGGCGAAGTAGAGATTGTTTGTCATTGACAACTTAAGCTAAACAAATATATCAAGACCAGACTTTATATTTATCATGACATCTTGACATTAACAAGACAACAACGCTTGTCATAAATCTGTCATAAACATTATAAATATGTCATGAATTTTATAACAGCATCATTAATATTTTTTGATCACAACTAGAGTGGTACAAGCTCAATTTGTCATTAAAAGACATTAAATATTAACGACGCTCTTAAAAATGATTTGACGGAGTAATGACACTACTAATGAGACATTTTAATGACATAGTTTGTTCCACTGAAAAAGTGATTAGAAAAATATTCATGACACATTTATAATGGCTTCATGATAATCATTCATTGGCATCATTCATTCTCCTTCAGCTTTGTCCCTTTATTCATCAAGGGTCGGCACAGTGGAATGAACCACCAACTATTCAACTACTCTTATCCACACACATACACTAGGGCCAATTCAGTTTATTCAGTTCACCTATAGTGCATGTCTTTGGACTGGAGGAAACCCACAACACAGAGAGAACATGCAAACTCTACACAGAAATGCCAACTGACCCAGCCAAGGCTCGAACCAGCGACCTTCTTGCTGTGAGGCGTTTGTGCTATCCACTGAGCCACAGTGTCACCCTCATGATAATCATGTTTATGACATATTATGACAAGTTATGCCGTCAAGTTCATTCATTCATTCATTTTCTTTTCGGCTTAGTCCCTTTATTAATCCGGGGTCGCCACAGCGGAATGAACTGCCAACTTATCCAGCATTTGTTTTACGCAGCGGATGCCCTTCCAGCCACAACCCATCTCTGGGAAACACATCCATACATTCTCATTCACACACATACACTACGGACAATTTAGCTTACCCAATTCACCTGTACATGTCTTTAGACTGTGGGAGAAACCGGAGCACCTGGAGGAAACCCACGCAACCACGGGGAGAACATGCAAACTCCACACAGAAATGCCAACTGGCCTAGCCGGGGATAGTGGTTAGCTGGCGAACGTGCTAACCACTAGGCCACCGTGGCGCCTGCCGTCAAGTTGTCATGACAAACATAAAGACTGGTTGTGATGTATCTTTTATGTCAAGTTGTTATAACAAACAATGTCATCTTTGCATTTAAAATGATATAATTGAGCAAATGACACTTAATAACGGTTGTCATAAGCATGCATAAGATCTCATTCACATTCATGATTCATGTCAGGTCATGTCATGAATAAAAAAAGTCAGAATTAGCCTTTTTTTTTTTCGACCCAGTTGTGGTATTGCTCAGATTACATGTCAAACAGACACAGGGGCTCCTGCCAAATTTACACTAGTTTTTTCTCCAATTCTTGGGTCCAAATAGACCGAAAAGAAGCACTTTTAACTCCTCCCCCAACCTCCCGCTGGCCTGCAGGTACCCACACTAGTGAATGCTGCTCTCTCAACGGCTGTAGGTGATCATCGATGTTATTTTCAATCATAACACATTTCACACGGCATGATTTGAATCGCCGACAGCTTCAGACATTTAGCATGCCAAATATCTGACGTGTGTCGGTGACTCATCAGCGATTCTCTCAGATAGCGTCTTTGATAGTTCACACTGAGTGATTGGTACTCACATGAACGAGCACCGATTAGCCTGTGATGTCAGGCATTAGTTACTTTTAAAGGAATGCAATGTAAAAATATTTATTCATTCATTTTCCTTCGACTTAGTCCCTTTATTAATCAGAGGATGCCACAGCGGAATGAAGCGCAAACCATTCCAGCATAAGTTTTACACTGCTGTAACCCAGTACTGGAAAATATTGCACTACGCAATACAAGTGCAATACACACTAATTCACACACATACACTACAGCCAATTTAGTTTATTCAATTCACCTAGCGCATGTTTTTGGACTGTGGGTAAAACCGGAGCACCCAGAGGAAACCCACACCAAAACAGTGACCTTCTTGCTTTTGAAGCGACAGCGCTAACCACTGAGCCACCCGTATCAAATTATTTATTATAATGTAGTCAAACATAAAACGGTTATTAAAAATGTGAATTATATTTTAAAATATTGATGCTTTTGTTGCTGGTAAGTAGGGAGATGTTTTAGTTTGATCATTAAATGACTAGTCACAAACTTACGAGCATACATAAAACTATGAAACACGTTGAATGAATCAAATTCTCAATCTGTCATAATACTACTGTTATGATTGCAACCATAAATGTTTATTACACTATTAAACCATCATTTAAAAAAGAGAAATACCTGTATAGTAACACAATCTGTGCTGCTGCTGCTGCCTTCACTGCCTGGTTTAGGAGATCCGGATGTTCTGGGGGTCACGACCTGCGGAGGACTGAAATCAGAGAGGAAAATCAATATAAAAGGCAATTAATGGACACAGACAGGATGCTTAATCATTTCTCAAACCCAATTACACACTCACACAGCTGTTTCTTATTTACAGTTCACTTAAAAATGACAATTCTGTTATCGTTCTGTTATGTATTTATTAACCCTTTACTTGTTCAAAACATGTTTGATTGTCTTTATTCAGCTGAACACATAAGAAGATATTTTGAAGAAAGCTGGAAACCTGTAACCATCGACTTCCATAGTGTTTGTTTTTATTACTTGTCATATTGACGTCAAATACTGACATTTGTTCATCAGATATGGCAATCAAAATCCAACATCTGACAGACGTCATAGTGGTAACATCCACATGTCAAGCTGTAACATGATTAGACGTTGATGTTTGGTTGTTTTTAGGTTGCGTTGGAAAGTGACCAGAATCCAACATCTGTTCAATGTGGACACTGAAGTCAATCCAATTTTAATTTCCACCCAAAACTCAACATCCCCATGGCACTTGAGTACAAAGTCAATCTAATGTCAGATGCCCTGTGCCTGCTGGGATGTTTCTTATTTAAAGGGATAGTTCACCCAAAAATGAATATTCTGTCATTGTTTATTCACCCTCCAGTTGTTTAAAACCTGTTTGAGTTGCATTCTTCAGCTGAACACAAAAGAAGATATTTTGAAGAATGCTGGAAACCTGTAACCATTGACCTCCATAGTATTAGTTTTTCTTACTATGGAAGTCAATGGTTGCCGGTTTTAATCTTCAAAATATTTTCTTTTGTGTTCGACAAAATAAAGAAACTCATAAAGGTTTAAAACCAGATGAAATTCAGCTTTCAGCTATACCAGCAGGCACACAACATCATAAGACGTTAATATTAGGTTAGATTTAGGTTGTGATGTCGGGTGACCAAAATTCAATGTCTAGCCTGCGTCTAAGAACAACGTTACTTTAATGTCCAATAATGACGTCAAATGACAATGATATTTGGCTGTTTTTGGGTTGTGTTAGAAAAAAGTCAATGACCTTTTTCTGACGTTGAGCCAACATCTTAAACCAACAAAATACTGATGTCAAACACTGACATTTATTCATCAGTCATAGCAACCAAAATCCAAAGTCTGATAGACGTCATAGTGGTAACATCCACACGTCAAGCTGTAACATCATTGGACATTGATATTTGGTTGTTTTTAGGTTGCGTTGGAAAGAGACGAAGTGCCACCCACTACGCCACCGCGGCGCCCATGGCCAATTTAGTTTGTCCAATTTTACTGTCACGACCCCTAATAAATCAGAGACTAAGCTGAAGGAAAATTAATGAATGAATGAATGAACATAAACCTTTTACCAGAAATGTATAAAAGCTGACCTGTCAGTTTGAGCGCTCCTCTCGCACTCCAGCTGGGCCTCCAGGAGGATGCGCTCCAGCTCCCCCTGCAGGACTGAGGCCGTTGTGCCTTGAGCTTCTGATTCTCCTTCTGTTTGATTCGCTGAAGCCACCAGACCCTCCAGCTCCACCCACGAGCCTGACGGACACACAGTTGAAGTCAGAATGGGGTATATGCACACAGACTTTTAAATTCAGTCAGCCACCCCAGTGCTTCCGGTTAATGGTCATCCCATACAAAATCTGTATATTAAGATCTGATTTCTTTAAAAAACAGCAATCATCACTGCCTGACTGAGATACGATATAAAGTGGGTCTCAGACCAAACAAAAAGCACTGTGTTAAATAATTTTTTTTCCGTCATGTCTTTAAAATATGGAAATTAATTTTACCTCAGCATCTTCAATGGAGTTTCTGCACTAGCCTGCCGCTAATGACGGCGCCAGCGTTTATATGGTCTTTCGTCTCTTTTTACGTTAAAACAACTAAATGGATGCTTAAGTCTATTTAACTGGTTATATTTGAATTAATTACAACATCGATGCTGTAACAGGAACCGTACCAAATTGAAAATAGTCGTATAAAGCTCTCACCGGAAGTTCATCATTGGCTACAGGAGAGTCAAGCTTAAATGAAATTTTCAAAACCCAGTGGCACGGTGGCTCAGTGGTTGGCACTGTCGCCTTACAGCAAGAAGGTCGCTGGTTCGAGCCTCGGCTGGGTCAGTTGGTTTTCCCCACAGTATTAACACGTGGTATAGGTGAATTAAATTAACTAACTAGGCCATAGTGCAGGGCTATTCAATTTGCGGCCCGCGGGCCGAACCCGGCCCCCAAGACCATTTTTTCTGGCCCTCCAATTAGTTTGAACAAGACATCAGAAATAAATTAAGTTCAGTCGAAAAACAGCCGCTATAGTTATGAAGTGACGTGCGTCTGTTCAATATGCACGAGCTGCAGTTGAAGGCTGCGCAGAGCGTGAGTCACCTGACATTAGGTGAGTGGAGCTGGCAGCCGGAAACACTTGGATATTTTTGTAGAGACTGCCTTTTGTACAATGCACTGATATCTTTGTTAGGGATGCAACGATTCGCCGATTTCACTGCGCTTTTATTCGTCACGGTTAATTATTCGTTAAGGCTTCTCAATTGCGCGTTTCTGTTGCACAGAACGAAACTGCTGCAATTAAACAGTTATGCCACCTGTGCGCTAGTTTAAAGTCCCGAGCTTGTACGCCGATGCCAATGCAAGCACACTGGATTAACTATAGCGGCGCGCCGTTCCACTATTACATCCTTTCCGCGCGCATGTTTGTTATTTCTAGAAGACGCCAATGTGTGTGTGCGCAAGCGGAACAACGCGCTCGCGGCTATCCGGGCGCACGCATTAGAAAACATTGCGGTGAGGTTGTGCGTGGCTTTCAGTGCAATGTAAACAAAAGATATGTTAGACGAATTATTATTAAAATGATTATGTATGTACACTCTCAGAAATTAAAGTACAGGGCCTGTCACTGGGGCAGTATACCTTTTCAAAAGGTTGTACCCAAAGAGTCCACAGTGGAACCTCACAGGTGCATATTCGTACACAAATGTACATAAAAAGTACCTTTGAGGTACCATTATAGACCATTCAGATACAAATATGTACCTTTTGAAAAGGTACTGCCCCAGTGACAGATCCTGTACCTTTATTTCTGAGAGTGTGTGAACGCAGGTGATAACACCAGTTAATCTAAATACTTAGACTTACCTACTGTAACATAAAGCTTAAATTTACATTAGACGCAATTACCGTGAAACCATAATTATTCATCAGACTATAATCGTACAACCAAAATCTATAATTGCTGCATCCATAATTGTTATGCAGTTCAAAACACATGAATGTGTTTGAATGTAGAAGAAGCCTGCTTAAACATTACACTGCTTTTGTTGTGCTTTGAAATAAAACATTTGAAGGTTTGTTAATAAAGCCAAATTGTAAAATGCACTGATATTATGTACAACATACATACATTTTAATGTAGAAAAAGCCAACGTGGGTGTCTTAAGGAGCAAAAATGCAACATATGTAGTTGCGTCCTCACTCATATTGCAAGTCATACCTCTCCGGCCCTTCGTTTGGGATGCTCTTCATAAACCGGCCCCCATGACAAACTAATTGAATAGCCCTGCCATAGTGTATGTGTGTGTGTGTGTGTGTGTGTGTGTGTGTGTGTGTGTGTGTGTGT
>CAIGQQ010030198.1:72856-98611 GCA_903798035.1 Danio albolineatus | reverse complement strand
TCTGTCTGTCTGTCTGTCTGTCTGTCTGTCTGTCTGTCTGTCTGTCTATCCATCTATGTATCTATTTTTATGCATCTATCTTTCATATCTACTGTATATTTTTCTATCTGTCTGTCTGTCTGTCTGTCTGTCTGTCTGTCTGTCTATCTATCTATCTGTCTGTCTTTCTGTCTGTCAGTCTATCTAACTATCTATTTTTATGCATCTATCTTTCATATCTACTGTATATTTTTCTATCTATCTGTCTATCTGTTGACTATCTGTCTATTTATCTGTCTGTCTATCTGTCTATCTGTCTGTCTCCCTATCTATCTATCTATCTATCTATCTATCTATCTATCTATCTATCTATCTATCTATCTATCTATCTATCTATCTATCTATCTATCTATCTATCTATCTATCTATTTTATGCATCTATCTTTCATATCTACTGTATGTTTTTCTATCTGTCTGTCTGTCTGTCTGTCTGTCTGTCTGTCTGTCTGTCTGTCTGTCTGTCTATCTATCTATCTATCTATCTATCTATCTATCTGTCTATCTATCTATTTTATGCATCTATCTTTCATATCTACTGTATGTCTGTCTGTCTGTCTGTCTGTCTGTCTGTCTATCTGACTATCTATCTACCTATCTATCTGTTGACATGAACACGAGGATACAGCAATGTTGTCCAAACAAGAGCTTGCTTACATAAGCATTTTATTTCAGTCAGAGATTAACCGGTCACCCCTCTCTTTCTCTCCCTCTCTCCATCCATTTATCCACCTCCCTGTTTTCTCCCTAATCCTGACCTTTGTCATCATCTTTCCCGGTGTGTCTCAAGCATCTTCTCATTCTGTCCTTCCTAGTCATCTTGGCTTTACTTCATCAGCCAGCAGGGGTTTGCTGTAGAGGAAGTGTTGTGCCATTGCCCCAGATTCTCCAGCATGTGGAATTGTGACATAACCACACACGAGGGCAGAGCGTTACGTATACAGAGCATATTATATCAAGCTGCGAGTGTGTGTGTGCACATGTGTATTAGTGAGTGAATGAGAGGACGAGCATGCGTTTGTTTGTTTGTTTTATGAATGATGTATTCCCTGAGAGGTTTTTATTTCTTCTTCTGTTCTGCAAACACTGTTGTTCTCACATTTTCCCCCAGCGGACAGTTTAAGCCACTGATCAAATTATGAGAGCTGTTAACCCTCTTCACTGTAATTGGCTTAGAACAGACGAGTCATGGAATGTATTTACATAACAATACAGACCAAACAATGGCACGGATAAATAAAAGTGCACATGTACAATAATGAACAAGGCAACTTCAATATACTTTAACTATAAATACAAATAAAAAGTAGGCTGGGTTATATTAACATTTAATTTAAATCTAATACATTATTATTTATATATTTATTTGTGTATATTAATGCAGTTATATTTATGATTGCATGTATTTAAATTTAAACAAATTTTATTTTACTATAAATAAGTATGCGTCCATCAATATTGTCCATCTTATGTTACACAGGCAGGTGGTTTACAATAGTCAAAAAAATGCATTGTAAGGGTCAAAATAATCATTTTTTTCTTTTATGACCAAAAATCCTTAGGATATTAAGTAAATATTATGTTCCATTACAACAATTAGTCCATTTCCTATTGTAAATATATCAAAACTTAACTGATTAGTAATGTGCATTGCTAAGCACTTCATTTTGACAACTTTAAAGGTGATTTTCTCAGTATTGTGATTATTTTTGCCCTTTCAGATTTCCTATATATTCAAATATTCGTATCTGGGTCAAATACTGACCTGTCATAACAAAGTATACAACAATAGAAAGCTTATTATTTACTTTTCAGATGACGTATAAATCTCAATATCCACAAAATGGACTCTTATGGTTTTGTGGTCCACTGTAATAAAACTATGAACATGAAATCGAATTTACACACTTAAGAACGTGTATTATGTAAACATGTCACAAGTTATAGCAGTTAAGCAGTGTTATTATGTAAATATGTAGAAGCGTGCGGTTGTCTTACCGTGTAAAGCATCCTCCGGTGACTGAGATCCTGACAGAGCCATGGCGGGAAAAGAGGAGTTCAGGAAGAGATGCACTTATTTCAGATTCTTTCGACTCTCTTTGTCCGTGTTTATCAGTCCTATGTTTGTGTGTGTGTGTGTGTTCAGTGACTGTTGTGGGCGTGTTTGGGTGGGTAATGCTCGATGCTTACCATCACTGTTAAGACATTGAAGTAATTAACTTTCATTTCTCCAGAGGGCGCTCAGTGGCTCATGGATATTTTCAGTAATGGGCTCTATGCACAGCTAGAGTTTAAGGCCGACAATAAACTTCCGGTGAAAGCTTAATGTGAATATATTCAATTTTACAAGGTTGTTTTTACAGCATTGACGTTGTAATGTTATTACACTGCATTCAGTTAAATAGACGTAAGCGTTCATTTAGTTGTTCAAGCATAAAACGAGATGAAATACCGCTGTAACAGGCTAGCCCAGAAATTCCATTGAAAATACTGAGGTAAAATAAACTGTCATGTTTTAAAGACATGGCGGGGGGAAATTAAATTAAATGCAGTGCTTCTTGTCTGATCCGAGACCCACTTCGTATCGTATATCTAACAGGCAGTGAAGATCGCTGATTTTTAAAGAAATTAGATCTTAAACGTGACAATTTTCTAATGGAAAGACAGGTCCCCGGAAGCTGCCTGGCTGAAAATTGAAAGTCTGTGTGCATATAGCCCATTATTTAAATAAATGTGACCACAAAACCGTTTCCCAGGGATGCGTTGCAGCTTGAAGGGCATCCGCTGCGTATAACAGATGCTGAATTAGTTGGCGGTTCATTCCGCTGTGACGACCCCAGATTAACACAAAACCAGTTTAAAGTTCCATTTACTAACTCAAGATACAACAATTTTTCTTCGATGCCAAAAAGTCATTGGAATACATTCATTCATTCATTCATTTTCTTTTCGGTTTAGTCCCTTTATTAGTCCGGGGTCGCCACAGCAGACTGAACCGCCAACTTATCCAGCATTTGTTTTACGCAGCGGATGCCCTTCCAGCCACAACCCATCTCTGGGAAACACATTCATACATTCTCATTCACACACATACACTATGGACAATTTAGCTTACCCAATTCACCTGTACCGCATGTCTTTGGACTGTGGGGGAAACCGGAGCACCCGGAGGAAACCCACGCAACCACGGGGAGAACATGCAAACTCCACACAGAAATGCCAACTGGCCTAGCCGGGGATCGAACCAGCGACCTTCTTGCTGTGAGGCGAACGTGCTACTCACTACGCCACCATGGCGCCCTCATTGGAATATTAAGAAAATATTAAGTTTCATGAACATATGTTGTAAATTTTTAACTGTAGAACATAACAAAACTCGTTTTGTTTTGTTTTATTAGAAATGTGCATTAATAAGAGCTAAAAAATTTAGATGAACTTAAAGGCAGATTTCACAATTTTTAGCTGTTGTTGTTGTTTTCAGCCTAATATTGCCTACATCAATGGAGCACGTGTTTATTCAGCTTTCAGATATACTGTCAATCTGTTTGTAAAAAAAAATAATGAATAAAAATTATGACATTTATTATGACCGGTTTTGTGGTGGAGGGTCACAAATGTAAGCGAACGACACTCTGTAAGAATGGCTATATCTCTACATGATAATAAACCCTGAGAATTGTTATGGAATTCCACGAGACAAGACCACGAGAATGGTCAGTCACTAAAACAATGAACTGGCTAATCTGAGAAGAAGATCAGGAGACCAAAACTAAGAACAAAGCAGATCATATACATTCCACATAAAATGCTCAAGGTTTTAATCTGGTGTCTCTTGTAGCTTTATATTCATGTTTGGTATCATTTTAAATGTCTTAAATGGTAAAGTGGTCTTAAGGTCACTGTAATATTTCACTTGTATTAGTTGATTTGGTTTTGACTTTGATGAAATCTCTGCCAGATGCCCCCCAAACATAGAACATGCAAACTCCACACAGAAATGCCAACATGTTCTATGCAAACTCCATGTGGTATAGGTGAATTGGGTAAGCTAAGTTGTCCATAGTGTATGAGTGTGTTTGGATGTTTCCCAGAGATGGGTTGCAGCTGGAAGGGCATCCGCTGCGTAAAACAAATGCTGGATAAGTTGGCGGTTCATTCTGTGACCCTAGATTAATAAAGGGACTAAGCCGAAAAGAAAATGAATGAATGAATGAACAAACAAATTCAAAACTAACCATATTGATTTTGTCAGCTTACGTTGCTAGTTTTGTGGTGAAGTGTGCATGTCATTCAGAAAAATATTTATATTTACCCTTGTAATCTAAAATTAAAATCAGACAATGCACTTCCTGACTGTTTTCAGTTAAAGTTTCTGATTATGTCTGACTGAGGTATTGGGCGTGGCTAACATACGTAACCACGCCCCTCCAGCTGTCAGTTTTGACAACAAACAGAAATGGTGAGCAGGAGGAGTCTGTTAGGTCAGTGGTTCTCAACTGGTTTGGCCATGGGACCCACATTTTTACATGCTCATCAAGCCGCGACCCAAATTTTTAGGAACTATAATTGTAGGAATTGTAGTTAATTTGTATTTATTTGTTAACATACACAAGTAGTGACAGATAAATCATAAGAAAATCACAAAGACTTACAAATAAACAATATTTTATTGCTGTCATTTAACAAAATGTATCAAATTATAGAAATATTACAAAGTAAAAATGACAAATACTGTAAACAGTGGTTAGGGTAAAGAAATGTTCAGTTCCCATGAGCTAAACTGAACGGGCATGCGCATTTTAAAATAAAAGTCCAGTATAAGCAAAATAAACTAAAAATCTATGTTTTTTTTTTTTTTTTGACCACACACTCCGTGACCCACTAAAATCTGTCACCAGTTGAGAAACACTGTGTTAGGTTGTAACAACTCTCCCCAAACCTTTTTCCAATCTTTCTGAAATGAAACGCCTACTTTACTATATCCAATCAGCTCACAGCAGAAAAAACAAGCCACGCCTACTATTTTTTCATTTAATATTTAATTTCTCTAGAAACTGCAACACAATATATAAAAAAAAATTAAATAAAAAAAATTAAAAACCATCGCAGTGTCTGGTCCATGCTGTTGACCAATCAGAGACAAGTTTTATTGCTAAGGACCTCAATACATTACAGATATGCTCACTGAATACAAACCTAATAGATCACTCAGATCTTTAGGATCATATAAACTAGAAATTCCAAGAGTTCAGTCAAAGCAGGGTGAATCTGCTTTCAGCTACTGCACCCCCTGCTGCTGGAATCAGATGTGCTCCAACATTAGGCACATTCAAATCAAGACTGAACAAACATCTGTTTAGCTGTGCCTTTACTGAATGAGCACTGTGCTACGTCCGACAGATCGCACTATTGTGTCTTTCTTTTCTTTTTCATTCTTTTATAACTTGCTTTAACTCATTTTAATCTGTTTTTATATGATTTGTTTTTATTTTCCTATCCTTTAATTTTATTCCTGTTTATGTAAAGCACTTCGTATCTCCCTGTATTGCAGTTCTCGCTGATTTGTTCTGTTTTTATGACGTAAGTACAGTAATCTCTCTTGATCCCCACGTGTTTCATCAGGAGGTAAATATTGACATCATTCCCTTCTTCTTCATAAATAGAACTAAAATAGAAACCCAGCTAATTTGTATTTTGGGTAATGTTATATTCGTGATGTCTGTCATCCATATGCATATATGACATGTAGTCAGTTGTTATAAAGGGTCAGTATTTAGAAAGACTGTTCTTGATTTGATCACAACAAGTGATGCAATACTTAAGTCTTAAAATAACTTGCTACACAAAAACATCCAGCATGTGCTTAGTGTCACCTGACCTGAAATAAACTTTTAATAACATAACACAGGCAGATAATCTCTGCTGATCACCACACACACACACACACACACACACACACACACACACACACACACTACGCATACACCACACACATTACCTAATCTGTCATTCACCAGCAAAAGCCGGCCATGATGGCATGCTAGTTTTCTTTACATGCAGTTATTGTTTACTGGGTTGTTATATGTTTTATTGATGCTTTTTTCATTTATTTGTGCTTTTGAATTGTATTCTGGTAACCTGATCTTTCCTCTGACAACTTTTGACGTTGACGAGTTTGAAAAAGTGACTTTTATTGACCTTTTTAATAGTTTGAAGAACTAAATTGTCTCTGATTGAGTTGCAAATTAGTAAAATAATCAATTCATTCATTCATTCATTCATTCATTCATTTTCTTGATGAAAAAAAAGACTTATCCAGCATATGTTTTACGCAGCAGATGCCCATCATGGGAAACATCCATACACACTCATTCACACACATACACTACAGACAATTTAGCTTACCCAATTCACCGGTCCCACTTTATATTAGGTGTCCTTAACTACTATGTACTTGCATCAAAAAATTAATACAATGTACTGTGTTCATAATGTATTGCAGGTCACTACTGGTGCTCTTGAGGAGGGATACAGGTAGGGTTAGGGATGAGTTTGGTATGATGGGTAGGTTTAAGAGTGGGTTAAGGTGTAATGGAGGGTCAAAAGTGTAACTACAAATGTCATTACAGAAATTAATTACAGATGTAACTACATGCAGGTATTTAATCAAGCATACGTACAATGTAAAAACATAATTACACAATAAGTACATTGTAACACATCATTATTTTCCGTTTAAGTACATTTTAGTTAAGACCACTTAATATAAAGTGGGACCAATTCACCTGTACCACATGTTTTTGGACTTGTGGGCAAAACCGGAGCACCCGGAGGAACCCACGCCAACACAGAAAGAACATACAAACTCCACACAGAAACGCCAATCTTATTGTGAGGTGATCGTGCTACCCACTGCACCACCGTAATGCCCCAGAATAATAAATAAATGAATAAATTAGAATAGTAGATTAGGGTGCCACGGTGGCGTAGTGGGTAGCACGATCGCCTCACAGCAAGAAGGTCGCTGGTTCGAGCTTTAAGTAGAATCTTTTACTTTAAAAATCTATGGAGCGGAGATCAAGATGCCACAATACCATTCATAACAGTAAAATAGTAAAAACCCGGAGGAAACCCACGCCAACAAGGGGAGAACATGCAAACTCCAACTGACCCAGCTAGGACTTGAACCAGCGACCTTCTTGCTGTGAGGCGAGAGTGCTAACCATTGAACCACCATGCCACTTATAGTAAAAAGTATTGCAAAAATGTATTTAAATAAATAAAATAAAAATATAAGCTAATTAAAATATTTTTAAAAAGATCTAATTAAAAAAATGGATTTGTCATTATTATTATTATCGTTATTTTTAATATCTTCTTACATCACCTTTAAGCTAAGAGATTTTTAACACACTTGTTATTTAATTGATTGTTTTGGATGTTTAACACATCGCCACCAGGGGGAGACAAAGCCTTGTGGACGCGCCATGATGGACTCGATGGAAACTTCATCTAGATTGTATTTAGTTTTCAATAGTATCTGGATGCAGCCTTTATGATGCAAGCTGAGAGTGCATCCCTCAGCGATGCAATGTCAGACACAATGCACTCAAATTGAGCGAGTGACGTCACTGTGAGGGGTAGGGTTAGGGGTGGGGTTAGGTGAGCCCATTTAAAAAGCATTGGATGCAGCACAGAGTGCACTGCTCTGCATCCAGACCCCTCTCTTTGTTTTTATACCTTGACCACTGCAAAACATGAATATTCATAATGCAGTGTCTACCAAGAGGTTATTTTGTTACATTTCATGCAAAACTTGGAGTTTAAAGGGATAGTACACTCACTATTTCTTCTCCCTCAAGTGACTTCAAACCTTTAGGAGTTGCTTTATTCTGCTGAACACAAGTTTTGAAGAAAGCTGAAAACCTGTAACCATTGAAAACAAATGCTATGGAAGTCAATGGTTACAGGTTTCTAAAAATGTGTGTGTGTGTGTGTGTGTGTGTGTGTGTGTGTGTGTGTGTGTGTGTGTGCGGCATGGTGGCTCAGTGGTTAGCACTGTCGTCTCACAGCAAGAAGGTCGCTGGTTTGAGTCCCTGGTTGGCATTTCTGTGTGAAGTTTTCATGTTATCCTCATGTTGGCGTGGGTTTCCCCCGGTTTCCCCCACGGTCCAAACACATGCGCTATAGGTGACTTGCATAAGCAAAAATTGGCCTTATTGTGTGTGAGTAAGTGTATAGGTGTTTCTCAGTACTGGGTTGCTGCTGGAAGAGCATCCGTTGCGTAAAACATATGCTGGATAAGTTAGCGGTTCATTCCGCTGTGGAGACCCCTGATGAAATTCCGTGTGTTCTTCTGAGCAAGCGCATCAGACATGTTCTGCTGGAGTGTGCGTGCAGATGTAGATGTGCTGCTGGAGCGTGTCAAACACTCATGTTTTCAGGACAGGCAGTGCTAAAGCTGCTATCCTGTGACGCCGCTGGATAACAGGAGGCCCCTGACACCTAAATATAGCACAGAAAACACATCTCCAAATACACTGGCTCTCTGACATGGAGGTTCGTTCCAATGGCGGCGGGAGGGAAATGAAATCGGGAAATGGATTCATGTAATTTCTCTATTAGCGATGAAAATGACGTTTGCTGTTTGTTCAAGCGACTTATTTCAAATGAGCTGAAACAACACAATTCTGGAGTTTTTTGGGGACAACTTAATTGTTTTATGTTCAATCCACATATTTTTTTTTAACTAGTAAGTTAACTTAATTCGTTCATGTTGTCCCAACACAAATCAAGTGTGTGGAACCTAGCATTTTTTTTAGCGCTGCGTATGTATACACACTGTAAAAAATAAAAAGTTGAGTTAACTTAAAGAGCCCCTATTATACAATAAAAAGGGTCATATTTTGGTTTTGGGGGTCTCCAACAGCAGGCTGATCTGCATGCATGGTCAAAAAACACTTTCATTGTCTTATAGTTTGCATTTATTTTTACTAAATTATCCCAGCGACTCCTCTAGGAATTGTTTAGCGATTCATTTGTTCCAAAAGCCCTCCTTAGCACGATGCTAAACTGTGCTGATTGGACCGATGACCCAGTCTGTTGCAATTGGTCGACAGCGCTCAGCGTGAGAGAATGCCCACCACGGCTTATCAGTATTGAAGTAGTCATAGTGTGTGCGTGAGCATATCTGCTAACACTCCTTTTTATCGGGAGTCGCCCCTATTTCAGACACCTCACCCCCGAAACGAACCCCCAGATCCCCCCGATCCCCCAGCATATTCCCAGCTCAATGCTTAACCAGAAGTAAAAACAGCGACATACATTCAGTATTAGTGCATACAGCGGCAACAGCTGAACCATTACGTGTGTAGCAGAGCTGATGGTGGCCATAGCAACGACAAACAACAGAGAAACGCAGCTCACAAACGCATTTTAATCCGTAAACAAAGTGGCACGCGTCGCGTTTACAACGTGCTTTTAGGCGCGATATGAGAATACAAGTTACCCAGATACACTACAAGCGGTTACAAGTTACAAAACACAACTAAATACATCATTTACAAGCTAGAGAAAACAATGAGGCGACCGTTTTAATCGAACTTACACTTGTTGGATAGCAGGCCAGGAAATGTCCCGGTGCTCCGAATCCTCTGTTGTAAGCACTCCTCAGAGGAACACAGCACATGCAGAAATAAACCTCAACTACTGACTCTTCAAAATCTCATGTCTGGTACATCTGCACACTTCCAATAATATCCAGCCGAGCACAGTGCTCTGCTCTGTGTTGCCAGATGTAGCTGACTGACTCCAGTCCAAACCCTATCCAAAAGGTTTTTACCTGCACAATAAAATTCAAAACCGCCCGATCTGGCAACTTTTTCTCACTGCTGTTGTTTGTGGGCGGGGTTGGGGGTTTCGAATCTCCCGGGGCTGCGCGCGCACGGATGAGCGGGGCTTATGTTTCGTGTTCACGTCATGCCGAAACGGCTAAACACTCGTAAGCACGGCGATTTATTTGAGGAACTATGGGTCGACTCTTTTAAAGATGAATCAATAGTTTTAAACACTGTGCACTTTCAGATTTAAGCCTCAGCTGGACATTTCACTTCACTTAGAGCTGTGGTACACACTGCATGCAAGCTTATTTTCAAAAACCCATAATAGGGGCTCTTTAAAATTTTAAAGCAAGCGGCTGCAATGAAATTTTGAGTTTATTGAGCTTCAGGGGTTAAAGTTGAGCCAAATTATATTTTTATAATTGTTTTTTGGGGTTTTCACCTTTAATGGACAGGACAGTATAGAGTATTGACAGGAAAGCATGGGGAGCAGAGAGAGGGGAAGGATCGGCATAGGACCACAAGGCGGGAATCGAACTCAGGTCGCCATGAACACTGGAGTGCATGTGTCAACGCATTAACCACTACACCACTGGCACCGACAAGTCAATTATACTTTATGGAATAATTTGGCACAACTTCAAACACTGAAGTTTAATAAACTCAAAATTTCTTTGCAGCCGCTTGCTTTAAAATTTTAAGTTCACTCAACTTTTTATTTTTTGAAGATATGGAGAAATCAAAAGTCTCCTCAACTGGATTTTTTACTTTCATTGAACAAACAGTTCCAAACATGCAGTTTAATCATTTTTATGAGTAAATTCAACTCTGAGCTCAAAAATATGTCCAACTAACTTACAATTTTAAACTGAGTTAACAATTTGTAAGTTGAATTTTTTACAGTGTAGTATTAAAACAATTTTATTTTAGCGTACAATTAAGTTTATAAGTAGGCCCAGGGGCGCCGCTAGCAATTTTGGGCCCCATGAAAAAATATGAGGATGGGCCCCCTACTACCAAGCTAGCTAATTTATTATTGATTTTGTCCACTACTTATCAGTATTTAGTAAGAGAACGGCCATGACTGGAGCTAGCAGATGATTTATTGTTCAGATGTAAATGTAGTACAAAAAAAGCAACAGTCAATCAAATAATCAGTGAAAATTGTACATTTCTAAACACACAAAACACCAGTGTGTCACTATTTAAATAACTGTACAGCAATAGTGTCTCATAGAACGTGCAATACACTGGAACAGTGACACAAATAAATAAGACACAAAATTATATTACAATGAGACCCATAAATAAGCCGAGACCCATAAATGATGCTGAGTGCATCATCCGGGGATTAAAGTGCACTTATTATTTGTAGAGTTGTCAGTGTGAACGCACTACTTATACTATTCATACTACAAAATGGCCTAGACTAATTCATAAGTATGTGATTTGGGACGCAGCTGATGATGTTAACCTCGAGGACATCGCTGCTAGTTTACCTGACGATCGCACTCAACAAAGCGTCAACTCTCTTCCCGCTACTGACGGACTAACCCATACAGTGAAAGGAGGGGGGTGCAATTTGACAGTGACAGACACGAGGGGCAGATATAAGCCGTATTTTTATTTTTTATTTCTAATAAATTGTTTTACTTATAATTTAGAGATACATTCATAATATATATTACATTAGAGTGAGTAGTGGGTAGCAATGTTGCCTCACAGCAAGAAGGCCACTGTTTCGAGCCTCGACTGAGTCATTTGGCATTTCTGTGTGGAGTTTGCATGTTCTCCCCGTGGTCGCGTGGGTTTCCTCCAGGTGCTCCGGTTTCCCCCACAAATCCAAAGACGTGGTACAGGTGAATTGGGTCCGTAGTGTATGAGTGTGAATGAGTGTGTATGGATGTTTCCCAGAGATGGGTTGCAGCTGGAAGGGCATCCGCTGCATAAAACACATGCTGGATAAGTTGGCGGTTCATTCCGATGTGGCGACCCCAGACTAATAAAGGGACTAAGCCGAAAAGAAAATGAATGAATGAATGAATAAGACAGGTGACGAGAGGGTAGCATTGTTGCCTCACAGCAAGAAGGTTCGAGCCTCGGCTGGGTCATTTGGCATTTCTGTGTGGAGTTTGCATGTTCTCCCTGTGTTGGTGTGGGTTTTTAATGCACACAATACTCATATAAATCGTGCTTCATAAATAAATTTTATTTAAATATGACAAATTAATCAAAACATTTAATCCAAAAAGTGTGCTCTTTCTAGACTACTACATGAGCAAAACCTGTTCAGACTTAAACAAAATCTGTGATTTTAAAAGAAATCTAAAATCTTTATAAAATTAAGACGTTTTTCATTATTTTCCTGAATTGCTGGCAAATAAAAACATTAAGAAACCAAAAAAAAATTTCATATTTACATATTCAGCATCTCCACATGTAGTGACTCGTTTATTATTCAATTTAACAACCTGTAAAAGGGCACCTATTATGCATAAATCACATTTCTAAGAGGTTTAAACTCGGTTGTGTGGCAACATTCTGTGAATATAACCAGTTTCTGATGCTCAAAAAATAATATACATTTAATTTGTTTATAATCACACTTGATAAAAACAGAAACACTTTGATTGACATTCTCCCTCTGTACGTGTCCTCAGAGGGGGAAAGCCCCGCCCACTAGTGGCCATGTCTTTCTCATTAACATACGACGTAAGTCTTGTTTTTGAATCTGCCACTATGCTGAAACACAGGCATCTGTAGCTCCACCCTCTTTTAAAAAGAGCACAATCTCATTTAAATTTAAAGCGACAGTCACAGAAACATCACAATTAGGGTCAAAGCCTAAAAGGGGCAGATTCAAATAGTTATAAAACATATTTTACTTCACATACACACTCTAGAGCAGCGGTGTCCACACTCAGTACTGGAGGGCCGGTGTCCTGGAGAGTTTAGCTCCAACCCTAATCAAACACACCTGAACCAGCTAATCAAGCTCTTACTAAATATACTAGAAACTTCCTGGCAGGTGTGTTGAAGCAGGTTGGAGCTCAACTCAGCAGGACACCGGCCCTCCAGGACCGAGTTTGGACACCCCTGCTCTAGAGACATCAGAGACATCCCCTTTAAGACTTGAGGACTGTAAACAGTGTGCTGTGCTGTAGTCACATCAACTGTGTAGGTCATTATTTTTTGCAGTGAAACTCAAACCTGAATTGATATATTTTAAGTGCCACAGAACATGAACAGGTTACACAGTTATTTACATATTCAGTATTTTAGCATAAATGCAAAACATATTAAATGTACAAAATGACTGATTTAAAAGTGTATACAATGAAAGTGAAAAACGGCAACTTTTCTAGCTCTTCTCTCTTTTCTACAGTATAGGCATTAGGAGAGCAGACCTTGTCCTGTGCTGGATCAGTCCTTCTTTTGGTTTCATACTAAAAATCGCCGTTCATCTACCTCCAGAGGACAGCAGGACAAAAACTCCACGACCTTATTCATTCTGCTAAAACCAAAAGCAAAGCGTATGTCAGAAAAATATCTGAACGTATCTGAAAAGAAAAATTGGTAACACTTTATTTCGATGGTCCATTTGAGTATTACTAGACTGTCTGCTTAATATCTGTTGATACTGACATTCAACACACATTTAACTGACTATAAGAAACTTTGCAAGTACATGTCAGCTTACACTAACCTTAACCCTCACCCCAATCCAACAGTCTACTTATCATCTAATGAGAATTATTCATTCATTCATTTTCTTTTCGGCTTAGTCCCTTTATTAATCCGGGGTCGCCACAGCGGAATGAACCACCAACTTATCCAGCATTTGTTTTACGCAGCGGATGCCCTTCCAGCCGCAACCCATCTCTGGGAAACTAATGAGAATTAGTTGAAATGTAATTTAAATTCAACAAACGGACCATCAAAATCACATTCTTAACTGACTTTTGAGAATTGATCAACTAATTTGGATGTCCTCATTCGTAGAATAAAGAAATATAGCAATTATTTATTATATTAAACAGTTATGACACAAAATAATAATAATTGCACCTACATCTTTTGTTATGAAATGAAAAACCGATCATTATTTGACTGATGGTTATGTGTTTTTGAGGATGTGGGTTAAAGTCATCAAAGGGGTTTTCAAGGATCAATGGTAAGTAGAAATTTTACTCTCGTTGAACATTTTCTATGTATATAAAATCACAATTTAATTTGATGCAAAAAGAATAGATTTTCTAATTCTTTTCAGAAAAGGAAAATATTTTCACAAGTTATTTGTAACATTTAATTTTTTTATTTAATAATTTTTTATGTGTTTAACATTAAAATTGTCTGCTTAATTTGATGCAGAAAGTGATATAATAATAAAAATAATAACAATAATCCTAACAATAAACTCGTCAGCCAATTGTTTGAACATTAGAACATATTTTATTTAGTTATTTTAATGAATGACCAAGTTACTCACCCTCATATTTTATTTTCATAGTTATTTGTATTGTTTTATGTATACAGTGAGGGAAAAAAGTATTGAACAAGTCACCATTTTTCCCCCGAAAACATATTTCTAAAGGTGCTGTTGACATGAAATTGTCCCCGGATGTTGGTGACGACCAAATAAATCCGTGTATATTAGTTATTAGTTAGTTTACAAATGAAGTTATGTGTAATAAAATAAAACAACACATGGGAAAAGTAGTGAGCACACGAAGGAAGGGAGGTGTGGAAAGGCAGTGAAAGGCCAGACAGCAGCTGAAATCTCTCAGTAGTTCTTCAGCAACCCTCTGCCCTTCCTAAGTGTAAATAAATATTCAGTGCTTCAGTCCAACATCTACATTAGCAGGCGATGAAGATGAAACCAGGGTGGACATTTCAGCAAGACAATGATCCAAAACACAGCCAAGTAGACTCTCAAATGCTTTCAGAGAAAGAAAATCAAGCTGTGGAATGGCCCAGCCAATCACCTGAGCTGAACCCAATAGAAAATACAAGTCAAAGCTCAGATTTGATAGACGAGACCCACAGAACCATCAAGATTTTGACACTCTTTTGAAGTCTGTAATGATCTCACACCTGAGCACTTCATGTGACTTCAGTCTCCATATGCGAGGTGTCTTTAAATATGGCTCCCTATTAAATATCGTATAAATTTTAAAATCTTACTGACTACCTACAAAGCCCTGAACGGCTTAGCTCCCCAGTATTTGCAGGAGCTCCTGATTTATTATAGCCCATCACGTCCGCTACGCTCAATTAATTCTGGACAATTAATTATTCCCAAAATATCAAAATCAACTGTAGGTGGTAGATCTTTCTCTTATCTGGCACCTAAACTCTGGAACAGCCTTCCTAGCACAGTTCGGGAAGCAGACACACTCTGTCAGTTTAAAACTAGATTAAAGACACGTCTCTTTACATTAGCATACACATAAAACACAAATGCTTTGGAATCCAAATCCTCTAAAGGATTGTTAGTCTGCATTATTTAGGGCAACCGGAGCCGGTAACACTTCCCAAAACACATTATAATTTGAATGGCATCTCTGCTCATGTTAGTCTGTTTTTTATTATTCCCGAGGTTTCCATAATCTTGGACCATGCCGTATCCTGAGCAGCTGCTGTGGTGGTCATGGTGGAGTGGAGAGCATGAGACAGATTCCTGTAAGACGATCCCTGTGACAGACGAGTCCTCGCATTGTTCCCGAAGGGCCAGCCTGTTGACCAGCCGGTGACCCGCCTGTGGTCTCTCCATGATGGATGTCCAGCGTTCTCCAGCCCCGGCACCATAGACTGCAGCTCTGCACAAGACGTCTGGCCATAGGAGAAATGGTCGTGCCCAACTGAGCCTGGTTTCTCTCGAGGTTTTTTAATTCTTCACTTTCGCCAATTGGTGAAGTTTTTTCCTCGCCGCTGTCGCCACTGGCTTGCATGGTTCGGGACTTGTAGGGCTGCGCATTGATGGATTACTATTCAGTGTTTGGACTCAGTGATTATTAAACCACGCTGAAATGAACTAAACTGAACTTCAACACTGAAAACTGGACTGACACTGTTTCAATTTTTTATAATGCATGTGAAGCTGCTTTGACACAATCTACATTGTAAAAGCGCTATACAAATAAAGATGAATTGAATTGAATTGAATTTAAGCTGCCATCACCAAAAAATTGTATATAAAGTTGTTAAACACGCTTCAGTAGTTCAGTGCTTTCTCCCTGTGCCATTCTATTGTTATTACACATCTTTTCAGATTTATTTTTGTTTGTTTATGTTTATGTTTGGATTTTTACCAAAATCTGGTTCAATTCCATGTCAACAGCTCATTTAGTAGTATTATTCCCAGGAAAAAACATGACGTGTTCAATACTTTTACCACCCACTGTATATAAAATGTATTTATTTGATGCATGTATACAACAACTATGATCAACAACACTCATGACAACACATTTTTATGTAGTTTTAACTTAAGTTAACTAAGTTTTAACATCATTAAGTCAGTGTAATGTCCATTTAAATTGAAATAAATTGTAACGTTGATTTGGACCACCAATAATAATAATAATAATAACAATAATAATAATAATAAGACAGCAACTCATTTTATTCTGACCCATATTTCCTCTTTAGCTCTTTCTATTCACTCCTTCATTCGAATAAACATACATACTTCAAAATTGCTGTCTACATCATTACTAAATTTTGTTCTCTAATTTTAAAAACTTTTTTAGAAACCAACTTCAGCATTGAAGAGTAGCAAAACTGTTACCGAGCTGAAGTGCACAGCGCAGAAGATGGTGATGATGAGGATGCCGATGATGATGGAGGCGATGGACACATAAAGCGCCATCTTCCCTAAACGCCTCGAACCATCATAATCTCCCTGATCATAACTGTTCCTGGACTGTAGAAAAGAAAACAGACAGTCAGTTTGGGTTTCATGTTGTGAAACACATTTTTTTTATTTAAATTATAACAATAAATAAATAGAGTCAGCAGTGCAACACGCTTCTTTTCAATTTTAATATATATGCAGTTGTGTGAAAAAGCGTTTTCTTCTGTACTAATTTCTTAAAACACTTTAATATATCAAATCCTCAAACAAATTTAACCATGAGTTAAAGATCTCACTCATCTTTGCAGAATTTTTGTAATTCAGTCACATTGGAGGATCTGTCAACCGTCTTTTTAAGGTCATACCACAGCATCTCAATTGGATTTAGGTCAGGACTTTGACTAGGCCACTCCAAACTCTTAATTTTGTTTCTCCTCAGCCATTCAGACACTTTTTCCACACAGGACAACGTAGTTTTTGATTTTGTTTTCACTAAATAATAAAAACCTTCATTTCAAAAACTGCTGATGCATTTATTTGTGCTATATTTGTCTAATATTTAAGTTAGTTTGATGATCTGGAAGCATTAAGTGTGACAAACGTGTAAATAAATAAGAAATCAATTCTTATTTTCAATAAAAAAGGTGTTTGTCCTTTTGCTGATTTCTTATTTGTAACCCTTTAATGTTTCAAATCATCAAACTAATTTAAATATTATTCAAAAATTACACAAGTAAACAAATCATGCTGTTTTAAAATGAAGGTTTTCATTATTAAGGGAAAACAAATTCCAAAACTATATAGCTCTGTTTGAAAAAGTGTTTGCCCCTAAACCTAATAAGATTGGGCCACCATTAGTAGCAACAACTGCGATCAAGCGTTTTCTATAACTCGCAGTGAGTCTGTTACAGCGATGTGGAGGAATTTTGGCCCACTCATCTTTGCAGAATTGTTGTAATTCGGTCACATTGGAGGATTTTCAAGCATGAACCTCCTTTTTAAGGTCAAGCCAGAGCATCTCAATTGGATTCAGGTCAGGACTTTGACTAGGCCACTCCAAAGTCTTTATTTTGTGTCTCTTCAGCCATTCAGACACTTTTTCCACACAGGGCAATTAAGTTTTGGATTTTGTTTTCACTTAATAATAAAAACCTTCATTTTAAAAACCGTTGACGCATCTATTTGTGCTATTTTTCACTAATGTTTCAGTTAGTTTGATGATCTGGAAGCATTAAGTGTGACATACATGTAAATAAATAAGAAATCAGTTTTTATTTTCAATGAAAAGGTGTTTGTCCTTTTGCTGATTTCTTATTAGTAACCCTTTAATGTTTCAAATCATCAAACACATTTAAACATTAGTCAAAAATAACACAAGTAAACACATCATGCTGTTTTAAAATAAATGTTTTCATTATTAAGGGAAAACAAATGACAAAACTACATAGCTCTATGTGAAAAAGTGTTTGCCCCTAAACCTAATAAGATTGGGTCACCATTAGCAACAACTGCAATCAAGCGTTTTTGATAATAAGCAATGCTTCACAATGAGTCTGTTACAGCACTGTGGAGGAATTTTGGCCCACTCATCTTTGCAAAATTGTTGTAATTCAGCCACATTGGAGGGTTTTTGAACCGACTTTTTAAGGTCATGCCACAGCATCTCAATTGGATTTAGGTCAGGACTTTGACTAGGCCACTCCAAAGTCTTCATTTTGTTTCTCTTCAGCCATTCAGACACTTTTTTCCACACAGGACAATGTAGTTTTGGATTTTGTTTTCACTTAATAATAAAAACCTTCATTTCAAAAACTGCTGATGCATTTACTTGTGCTTTATTTGACTAATATTTAAGTTAGTTTGATGACCTGGAAGCATTAAGTGTAACAAACATGTAAATAAATAAGAAATCAGTTCTTATTTTCAATGAAAAAGTGTTTGTCCTTTTGCTGTTTTCTTATTTGTAACCATTTAATGTTTCAAATCATCAAAATAATTAAAATATTAGTCAAAAATAACACAAGTAAACACATATTTGTGTTTCACACACTCATCTTTGCAGAATTGTTGTAACTCAGTCACATTGAAGGATTTTCGAGCATGAACCTCCTTTTTAAGGTCATGCCACAGCATCTCAATCGGATTTAGATCAGGACTCTGACTAGGCCACTCCAAAGTCTATTTACCCATAGTAATTCTGCACCCTAATCTGACATGGAAGACATAACATAGAACAAAGTCATTGTTATAGTTTTTTGTAAATGTTTTTTTTGTGCACAAAACTGTTCTTGAGGCTTCGTATGATTACAGTTGAACCATAAAAGTCACATTGAATGTTTTGACAATGTTTCTTTAGTGTACTTTGAACACCTCAAATCCATTGCTGCCTAAGGAGGATCAGAGAGCTCCAGGATTTCATCTAAAATATCTTAATTTGTGTTCTGAAAAGGAACGAAGGTCTCAGATGATTGAAACCACATGAGGGCGAGAAATTAATAACAGAATTTAAATTGTGGCGACACAGTGGCGCAGTAGGTAGTGCTGTCACCTTACAGCAAGAAGGTCGCTGGTTTGAGCCTCGACTGGGTCGATTGGCATTTCTGTGTGGAGTTTGCATGTTCTCCCTGCATTTGCGAGGGTTTTCTCCAGGTGCTCCAGTTTCCCCCACAGTCCAAAGACATGTGGTATAGGTGAACTGAGTAGGCTAAATTGTCCGTAGTGTGTAAGTGTGATTGAGTGTGTTTGGGTGTTTCCCAGAGATGGGTTGCAGCTGGAAGGGCATCTGCTGCGTAAAACATATGCTAGATAAGTTGGCGGTTCATTCCGCTGTGGTGACCCCAGAATAATTAAGGGATTAAGCCGAAAAAAGAAAATGAATGAATGAATTGAAATTGTTGTGTGAACTAGCCCTTAAAGTTCACATGAACTAGAACCTGCGACTGCTGTTTTTTCATATTGTGATGCAGTTCCAACCCTATATTAAATTAGAAAACAGTAGGCGTGGCTTGTACTTTTACTACTGCATGCTGATTGGATGTAGTGAAGTATGCATTTCATTCAGAAAGATCTGGAAAAGGGTGTGGAGGGAGTCATCACAACCTAACAGACTCCTCCTCCTCCTCACCATTTCTGTATATTGATGAAACTAACAGCTGGAGAGGCGTGGTTAAGTATGTTAGCCACGCCCAAAACCTCAGACAGACCTAATCTGAGAATTTAACTGAAAACAAGCAGGAAGTGCATTTTCAGATTAAAGATTACTTGTTTTTCCCTAATGACATGCACTGACGAATTGTTCACCACAAGTCTAGAATGTGAGCTAACCAAATCAAAATGCTTAGTTTTGATTGGATGCGCACTTTAAAGTGAATGCGTTCAGAATAGTTCGCTCACCATCACAGAGAAGACGAGGGCTAAAATGTTGACGGGGTAAGCCGGACAGAAGCAGGTGAGGATGGTCAGCAGCAGGTAGTTTTGCAGAGGAGGTCTTGGAGTTGTAGGACCGAACCAGCTGCGATACAGATCCACACTGCCGCTCAGAGAGCCCTTCTCTTTCTCCATGATGGCAAACACAAACCCAGCTGAAGTCAGATGAAAATCCCTAAAAGCACGGTACAGATTTCGAGACAGGTGAATACATCCACTCGAGGTCAATGAGAGCTGTTGGAGAGTCCGAAAAGCAGATGTAGAGGGATCTGGGTGGGAGGGTGTTTGAGACTGTGAGTAATGGGATCAGAGACTAAAATATGGGTGACACTTTCCAATGGACGGATTCCAGATATCCAGTGTGTGTGTGTGTGTGTGTGTGTGTGTTTGTATGTGTAAGCTTTTAACTGGTGCTTCTCTTTAATAGTTTGACAAATGTATGCAACTGTAAATCGACTCCAAAATGGACTGAATCAAACTAGACTAATAATAGTGTGAGACCAGAAACGTCCAGAATCATCTGTATGTGTGTGTGTGTGGTATTGGGGTCACAGGGTATCAGATGTATGTTTTGGGGCTCGTCTTTTCCCATGTCTCCAAGTGTCGGATGGTTTGATTATGGATGGCCGTTCACTTGTTTGTTTACTCGGCAAGCTGGAATTGCGCTGTAGTTTCATGAACAACTTAAACTGACAATCCTGAGTGTGCGACAATTCAGAAGTTTATTCTGGATTATGTGACTAAATAGTATTAACTTATTAATATTAACTATACGCTGGAATTTAACTGGATATTTAAGCATGAGCAGAGTGCACTGTCTGTACTGACAATCTAATATATACTTTTCAAATGATATAATGTTGTACACTCAAGTCAAATATTAGAGATATTATTTAATGCTTTTATAACACTAATAATTATTAGAATTTAATAACAATAACAATATAATGTTATAAAAATATATTCAAATGAAGCTTTATTAATTAATAATACATATATTTACAATAAATTCAATTAATATGGGAAAATATGTATGGGTATTTTTTATTAATTGTTAATTTCATTTTTATTTACACACACACGCACACATGCAATAAATCATTTTCGCTAACTTGCAATGAGCCTGTTACAGCGCTGTGGAGGAATTTTGGCCCACTCATCTTTGCAGAATTGTTGTAATTCAGCTACATTTGAGAATTTGAGCATGAACCTCCTTTTTAAGGTCATGTCAGAGCATCTCAATTGGATTTAGGTCAGGACTTTGACTAGGCCACTCCAAAGTCTTCATTTTGGTTTTCTTCAGCCATTCAGACTCATTTTGGCCCCTTCATCTTTGCAGAATTGTTGTAATTCAGTTACATTGGAGAATTTTTTGAGCATGAACCTCCTTTTTAAGGTCATGCCACAGCATCTCAATTGGATTTAGTTCAGGACTTTGACTAGGCCACTCCAAAGTCTTCATTTTGGTTTTCGTCAGCCATTCAGACACATTTTGGCCCACTCATCTTTGCAGAATTGTTGTAATTCAGCTACATTGGAGAATTTTCGAGCATGAACCTCCTTTTTAAGGTCATGCCACAGCATCTCAATTGGATTCAGGTCAGGACTTTGACTAGGCCACTCCAAAATCTTCAATTTGGTTTTCTTTAGCCATTCAGCAACTTTTTTTACTCAGATTTTGTTTTCCCTTCATTTAAAAACTGCATAATGTGTTTACTTGTGTTATCTTTGACTGATATTTGAATTTGTTTGACGATCCGAAGCATTAAAGTGTGATAAACATACAAAGACAATACGAAATCAGCAAGGGATACCACTCTATATAATCGCATAAAATAGTTTTTTTTTTTTTGACAAAACATGCCATAGTACTACAGTAAACATTATATTTTATGCCATTTAACTTTTGTGTATTCTGACTTTTGAATTTTATTTTTGTACACATGTAGGTATGAAACGTCTAAGTATATATTGAACTTCTAATTATATATCCTTTCTAAGTATATATTACGGAAACAATCTATATACTCTTTATTAGCAAAATATTGAAATATCCAAAGTTTACAACATTCATACAACAAATATTATAAGCTTCTTAAAACAAAACATATTTATGCCTTTTCACTTTAAACATTCTGTTTTAGATTTTGCTTTCGATTTCTGAGTTAGATTTTGTTTTTGCTACTTAAATATAATCACATTCATGTATTGTTATAAGAACACAATCAATTCACCATACTCTCTATTACCAGCCATATATATAAAAGATCATATATTTGAACATACGGAGGGGACAATAAGTGTTGAACACGTCATGTTATTTTCTGGGAATAATACTTTTAAAGGAGTTAAGATTTTGCTAAAAACCCAATTAATACAAACATAAACATAAAACAAAACAAAAAATCAGAACAATTGTTGTGTTTAATAACAATGAAATGACACAAGGAGAAAGCACTGAACTACTGAAACGCATTTAATACTTTATATTAAAGGCTTTTTTGGTGATGCAGTTTAAAGACGCCTCTCATATGGAGAATGAAGTCACATGAAGTGCTCAGGTGTGAGGTTTTTTTTTTTTGTTGTATAAGATGAACCAATACCACTTTTTTACAAACCGATATGAGTATGTGAAGTTTATTTATAAACTAATTTTGAGAGGATCACATGCACAGGACAATTGCACCGCATCAAAGGGAGGATGGATGGGGCCATGTACCGTCAAATGTTGGGCGAGAACCTCCTTCCCTCAGTCAGGGCATTGAAAATGGGTCGTGTTTGGGTACTCCAGCATGACAATGATCCAAAACACACGGCCAAGGCAACAAAGGATTGGCTCAAGAAGAGGTCATGGAGTGGCCTAGTCAGTCTCCAGACCTTAATCCCATAGAAAATCTGTGGAGGTTCGAGTTGCCAAACATCAGCCACGAAACATTAATCACTTGGAGAGGATCTGCAACAGAGGAGTGGGCCAAAATCTCCCCTGAGATGTGTGCAAACCTTGTGGCCAAGTACAACAAACGGCTGACCTCTGTGATTGCCAAAAAAGGTTTTGCCACCAAGTACTAAAGCACGTTTTTCAAAGGGATCAAATACTTATTTCTTTCATAGAAATGCACATTAACTTCTAACTTTTTTGAAACACATTTTTCTGGATTGTTTAGTTATTGTTGTGTCTCTCACTGTTCAAATAAACCTACCATTGACATTATAGACTGATCATTTCTTTGTTACTGGGCAAACTTACAAAATCAGCTGGGGTTCAAATCATTTCCCTCACTGTATTCCAAATGAATCCAAACATGATCTTGTAGGGCATACATGTAATTAGCATATTTTCTATATATGTCAAAGACCAATCCCGACTATCCACAAGAAGAAAAACTCAAATACCGAAGGTATCAAATGGAATGTTTTAAAATAATTTATTAGGATCTTTTTATTTGAAAAATTTCCAGAGGTGAAAAATAAAAAAATACAGTAAAGGGCGCGAGCGGAGCATCAGGTCACAGTGTCGGCGTGCGGCTCCACAGCAGCAGGACAGAGCGCCAGCCCTCTGATGCTTACACCAAAACCACCGCTGATCCCCTTTCATCCGAAACAAACAGCCAACACGTACTGTAGAAATCTCACACACTTACAAGGGTTTCGAACGGATCTTGAAAAATATAGCTTCTTTTATTAGCATTTTTTTTCTTCTGAAAAATAATTCTTAATGCCACGTAAACCGCACCACCGGTACCGGCGTTCATTATTACTCGAGTTCAAAAAAATAACTTATTGCTTATTTTTCGTTGGTTAAATAGTTACAGTGTGTGCCGTGCAGTAGTTCTTGTGAGGCGTCTCCATCGGCTTTTCGGTCATCGCGATGAACAAAACCGATCCAAAAAAAGAGGCTACGTGTCAAACGGAAGACTTGTTATTTATGTAAATAAGTATAAATCATTTTTGCGCAGATTAATGAATCGTAATTTTTCCAGAAGAGCCTCCGCGGAGAAGCGATAATGTCCCAAACGAGCTCGATTACCGACGGAGACCGGACAGTTTCAAAGGTGGCAGTTGAATGCATGTAAACTAGCAATGTGTACATCCGTACTTCAGTCTACGTGAAGCAGTCGCAGCAAACTTACACTCTCACACACACACACACACACATTAGAGTCGACACGATACTTGAATTCGATACCGATCAATACCGAAATTTTAAAAACGTCCATTTCCTGCTAACATTTGAGCGCTGTTCACTGTGATTGGCCGTGAAGGTCATCGCTTCACCGAACTCACTGCTGTTTATTGAGTGTAAACGCAGATCGGGGACACTGGAGCGTTTCAAATGGATGTTTTTAAAATTTCAGTACCGATTGGTATCGAATTCCAGTATCGTGACAATCCCTAACACACATATCAGCAAACAACCACAACACTGCGCCAAATTCACACTCTTCCACAGGATTTATGAACAAATATGTCAACGCTTATAAATCAGTGACGCATTTGTTGAGAAGCGAAATGACTCGTCGGGAAAATAGTGAGTTTATGCTTAAATGTTTCATGAAGTGCTTTGAAATGTGCATTATTGTTTAATATGTGACGCAAGTTCAACTGAAACATGAAGACAGGGCGGGACATATAATAGCCCCTCCCCTTTAAAAAAAATAGCCAATAGAATTTCATTTTTAATCAGTTTTGCTAGTAAGAGTGATTGAGATCAAATTTATTAAATAATTAGTAGTATTGAAGGGGGCGGGGAAAATCAGATACTAAAGAGCAGTTGGTTGGTTAAAAGATTTGATGAGAAACTAAAGTATAAGGTGACGTCAAAAAAAAGAGAGTTGAATGTTTATTTTTTTTTATGAATGTGAATTGTTTTGGAGCACACTAGCTTTTATATATCTATATGGCTGATTTATATATCTGCGTCAAGTGCACGCATATGATCCGGCCCATCACGCTTGAGCCACTTGTACATTATGATAAAAAACAAAACACCAGCGAAGAAACTGAACAAAGAGGAACTTAAAAACCTCACTGCCAGCTAACGTTTCAGAAGTGTTAATGCAGAGCAACACAAACAGCATGCAGAAGTATAAATGCACGACCACACGCATTGATCTTCTATGGCACTGTGGGTCACGCCGATCACTCGACGCAGAAGTATAAACCAGCCTTTTTCCATCTAAAAAATGTCTTGATTTCACTTGAATGGGGCGCTATTTTTTCTCTTTTTTACATAATAAAAGTCTCAGTTGTTTTCAGAATGCATCTGTGAAATTTTAAACTCAAAATATGCCATACATTACTTACTATTCCATATTTTAGATGCCAATATTTCAATTGAACATAAATCGTTTTTTGTCTCTTTAAATGCAAATGAGATGCTTCTCCCCACCTCCTTTCCAGAAGTGGGTGGAGCCTTTACAGCATGTCAATAAGGTCTGAAAATATACATTAGACTACTTACAATTTAATATACTTTAGATGTCAATATTTTAATTGGAAGCAACATTTTTATCTAAATTGTTTTTTGTCTCTTTAAATGCAAATGAGGTGATTCTCCCCACCTCCTTTCCAGAAGTGGGTGGAGCCTTTACAGCAGGT
>CAIGQQ010030198.1:41888-55992 GCA_903798035.1 Danio albolineatus | reverse complement strand
TATAGCACTTTTACTGTGTAAAGAACATTTAAAGCACCATAAAGGTTTTTCAGTAGTTCTTTGGGGTGTTTAAAGTGCTATATAGCAACACTACTACTGGTAAGCACTTGTTCTTATAGCTAATTCTCATAACTCTTATGCCGGTTTTATTTGCGGAAAGGGTATAGTAACATAATGAGCACCTTAAAATATAGGTGCTATATAGCACCATTTGACAAAAGTACTATATAGCACCTATTTTTTAAGGTGCTGTATAGCACCAAAAAAGGTTCCCCCCTCGTTACGACCAAAGAACCAGTTTTGGAGCTATTTAGCACCTTTTTTTTAGAGTGTATGTAAAAACCAATTGTTGCAACATTTTAGCTGATTGCACAACCTCTCTATCTCTATTGGAGGTGTCTGTGTCAGTGTGGTAAAAAAACCCAAAAAACACTGTAGTATATACCATAAATCAGTGTTTCTCAACTGGTGGGTCGCGGGAACATTTTTAGTGGGTCGCGGAGTGTGTGTAAAACATTAATTTTTAACTTATTTTGCTTATACCGGACTTTTATTTTGAAATGCGCGTACCGGACTTTTATTTTGAAATGCGTACACCGGACTTTTATTTTGAAATGCTCAATTGTACTTTGTAATATTTGTATAATCTGATACATTTTGTCCAATGAAATCAATAAAAAATGTTTATTTGTCAGTCTTGGTGATTTTCTTAAGATTTATCAGTCACTACTTGTGTATGTTAACAAATAAATACAAATTAATTCGTTATAATTCCTAAAATTAAAATATAGTTCCTAAAAATTTGGGTCGCAGCTTGATGACCATGTAAAAATGTGGGTCCCATGGCCAAACCAGTTGAGAACCACTGCCATAAATGACTAAAGTATATTTTGATGTGGGTGCCTGGAAACTGAAAATAGATCTGGTAGCAGATATCACAAATGACTGAATTAAATATTCTTAAGAACAATATATTATGTGTTCTTTTGAAGAGTGTACTTGCGTCATGATGCTATTATATTGTCATTCTGGAAATTAAATAATGAGTGGCCAAATGGTCTCAAAATAACAATAATATCGTTTATCGCAATATATTTTGGTGCAATATATCGTACAACAAAAAATAGATATCGTGACAGGCCTACCAGGTGCAAGGTCATTTAATGACCGGTGAAAGACAGACAGATTCCAAAATAGCAAAAATAAGAGTGGAGCTGTAAGGAGAGTCCAGTGGACTCCAGATCTGTGTAGACCTCTGGAAACAGCTGGCAGACCCAAAACACTCGTGCTGATGAGCACAAACGAACGATAACGAACTGACAAGATACAAAGAATACCACGCACATATATAGGAGAGATAATTGATCACAGCTGGCACGAATGATCAGCACTGCAGATCAGCAACCACATGATCAAAACAGAACGCTACTGCAAGGCACATAAATGAGGCAAAACAAAACCACGTGACAATAACAGAGACACAACTGTGACAGTATTCATTTGACTATTACATATGTACATTCTGTATATTTGTATTTGATTTATACTTATCTCCTGGCGTGTATATTTTTGTACTGTTAAAATGTTATAATAATAAAACAAACAAACGTCCACACTCGTCAGCCCTTCCACGGCGACCAATCACAGAGCTTGTGCTACGCATCGTTGCGACGTGTAGTTAGATTTGTTGAGAGGTGCGCGTCAGCGTCGGCCACGGCGAGGGCTATACGACCACGCGTAAGCTGCGCTGGAGAATGCACGTGCGCTTGATGCAGAAGTATAAATCAGCCTTAATTTTATACTTTTTTTTTTAACCCACATTATTTCATTATTAATTTTATTTCAGCATTGTGTTCTATATTTGTTTTATTATTATTACTATGAATATTATTATTATCATTTTAAATTGACTTCATCTAAAGCCAGCTACTCAATATAATCAAATGACAGATGTATTTACTGTTAGTTTGTCATAGCCATAATATTAATTATATACTATATATCATGCATAAAGTCAAAATCATTTTTATTTCAAAGTGATAAATAATATAATCAGTTTAATATGATCAAACATATAGGGCACCACGGTGGTGTAGTGGGTAGCACGATTGCCTCACAGCAAGAAGGTTGCTGGTTCGAGCCTCGACTGGATCGGTTGGCGTTTCTGTGTGGAGTTTGCATGTTCTCCCTGCATTCGCGTGGGTTTCCTCCGGGTGCTCCGGTTTCCCCCACAAGTCCGAACACATGTGGTATAGGTGAATCGGGTAAGCTAAATTGTCCGTAGTGTATGTGTGTGAATGAGTGTGTATGGATGTTTCCCAGAGATGGGTTGCAGCTGGAAGGGCATCCGCTGCGTAAAACAAATGCTGGATAAGTTGGCGGTTCATTCCGCTGTGGTGACCCCAGATTAATAAAGGGACTAAGCAGACAAGAAAAGAAATATGCATAAAGTCAAAATCATTTTATTTAAAAATGATAAATAATATAATCAGTTTAATATGATCAAAATATAAGAAATAAAAATGAAAACGTAAGTCAGACAATAAAAAAAACACTTGTCGGGTGTTAAATCAAGTGTCATTTTGGCAGGTGTATAATTTGTCTAAATGAGTAACTAAGTATTTACAACATAGCAACATTTACAATATAACAATATTTATCGCCATTTACAGTCTGTATCTTGCTTGTATGACATGTATTGTAGTTTTTGTTCCAGTCTTTTACCATTTTTATACTGAACAAAAATGTTTCCTTGCAAAACCGATACATCTGTTTCTCTAATTTACATCAAACACAAACACCCTTTCGAGTGCAGTTCTCAGTAGTTAACAGCAGGCGGCGCCAGACTCTCATCAGACTGAACTCAACACGCTGGCTTTATTCATGACTGACTTCACAGAGATTATTCATTCATTCATTTTCCTTCAGCTTAGTCTCCATTTTGGGGCCGCCACAGCGGCATGAACCGCCAACTAATCCAGCCTATGTTTTATGCAGCGGATGCCCTTCCAGCCACAACCCAGTACTAGGAAACTGGTACATTTTCACACACTCTCACACTATGGCCTATTTAGTTTCTTCAATTCACCTATAGCAGGGGGCATCAAACTTGTTCCCGGATGGCTGGTGTCTTGCAGATTTTTGCTCTAACCCTAATCAAACACACTTGAACAAGCTAATCAAGGTCTTACTGAGTATACTTGAAACATCGAGGTGTGTAGTAGCAAGCTGGAGCTAAACCCTGCAAGGACACCGGCCCTCCAGGACTGAGATTCGTGACCCCTGGTCTATAGCACATGTCTTTAGACTTATGGAGTAAACATGAGCACCCGGAGGAACATGCAAACTCCACAACTGGCCCAGCCGGGACTCAAACCAGCGACTTTCATGGTCTGAGACGACAGTGCTAACCACTGAGCCACTATGCCACCCTTCACTGAGAGTATTTATGGATTTACTTGCCAGCTTTAAACTCACCCAGCATGCCGATCCCCAGCATGAAGGCATCCATGCCGTAGGGCATCACCCTTGAGCGTCCCCGCGCCGTGCCCGTTGGCGACATCACTTCCTTCGGCTGAGCCTTTTTACACTCCACCTGCAGATCACATCAACGTCAAGTCACTTTTACTTCAACTGACCTTACTCTAGATCAAGCGGCAACCTCCCGCTCTCCCTCGGGAAGCCAATACGGAAATAACTTAAACTTGCAATTCATCGAAAATTCCGCTAGTCCTGGCTGTCCTGGCTCCATAATAGAGCAAATCTCCAATGAGCCCACTGGTGAAATGGCTGACTTTACAGCAGAAAAAAAGGTGTTTACAGCCTGGTACAAAGAACGATTTTGGTTCATATAGCTTATATTACCCTTCATGACAACTGTGAGGGGGGTGAATTTTTTTATAACTCATCCGTTTCCTTTATATTAAGCTAAATTAAGTTTGCATAATTAAGGGCGTGGTCACTTGAGTGACAGCTAGTCCCGCTGGTCGCCGTCACGTCACCTCAGCTGATTCCGCCTGATTCATCTTATTTTTGTGTTGTTTTATATGGCTTTACACAGTCAGTTGCCTTTTGGAATTATTTCCTACCATTATCAGATAATATGGCATGCTGTGTGTGCGCTTAACTGTGCTCACAAACCATTCACGTGGCCTCCGTTTCCCAGGTGAGTGAAATTATATACTTATACCATCTCTATAAATGTAATTGCTTTATTTAGGATAATTTATGATTTATAATGTTCTTCAGAACTCTAATGCACTCCAGAATCTGACAGATTGATCAGCTGTAGGCTATAAAATCGTCATCTGAAGCGTTGTCATACAGTGTTCTGCCTGGATTTCCTAAATAGCCCTGCATTTACTAACATAGACTATAACTAAAGTATTTGGATGTAATTCACGCTTTCTTCCAATGCCAGCATGCGTCCCGTAGCTCCGCTCACGCCCCGCCCACGCTCCGCCTCGTTGCCCTTGTTTGGTATGCCTCGGTTGGTGCGATGACGCGCGAACAAAATGGCGACGGTTGGCCACGCCTACTAGTAGCTTCTTTTGGGTTCATCAGAAACCTATGGGTGACGTCACGGATACTACGTCCATATTTTTTACAGTCTATGCTCTAGATTCTGATTCAGTCGCCTATGGGAGAAATGACTAGGAATAATAAACAGCAGTAAACGGTCCAACTACTCGCTCTACAAACAAGTGTGTTCATGACTATACATAAAGAGTCGAATAATATAATAAGAAAATATCAGTTTGCAACGTCAAGCAGCAGAACGAGCTGTTTTTAACCTCTGCAAATCTATGAAAGTGAATGAGACCAGAAGCCAAAAAGGTTCAAATGTCTGCGCTCGCTCCTACGACAAGTATAAGGTCAATAGCATGAGCAGATTTACAGTAAAAAACAAACAAAATGACAGAATCAATGATACAAACTTAACCGAAATCATTCTAATTAGGAAGTCAGATCCAAAAAGGCAAGTGCAATTATTGAGCCTGATTCAGATCGGTGTATATTTTCATATAAATTTAATTGGATGAGTTTGTATTAGCCACTTTTCTCGCCAATACATAAGAGCTACATTTTCTCATGAGATCAGGCTGGATTTTTTATAATGTAACATGATATTAAATCAGCTCTACAAGAGACACCAGTGTCCTTTTTCAGCTCAACTCAGTAGCTGCGTCCCAAATGACACACTATACACTTGTGCACTGTGTACTTATGCACTTACACACTCAACAGCATAGTCTATGTATGTAGTGTTGTCCCAAATGGAGCACTAATGGCTTTTCTACTAAGCGTAAGTTCAAACCGTTTTCCTGATGACGTTTGACGGTCGCCAAATTAGTGAAATAAATGACCAAAATACCAAATAATACCTGCATGAGTGTAACTGCATTCACCATCGGGAGGCGCTATAATCACTCTCGTAGGAGAATTTTGCTTTCACAGTCCAAAATAGGCGGTTCATTCCGCTGTGGCGACCCCGGATTAATAAAGGGACTAAGCCGAAAAGAAAATGAATGAAAATGAATGACAGTCCAAAATAAAGCTATCCAACATGTGCGCCTGAAAGCTCCGCCCATTCCGCTACGAGCGCAAAGCTGCGGTCATTAAGTGTGTGAAGTGTCCATCATTACACACTTCATTTTAGCAGTGGAATGAGTGCATCATTCGGGTAATTAAAGTGCACTTATTATTTGTAGAGTTTTCAGTGTGAACGCACTACTTACACTATTTATACTACAAAATGGCGTAGAATAGTGCATAAGTATGCGAATTGGGACACAGCTAGTTTTCACCCTCACACTGCAAAAACATGCGTTTCTTACTTAGATTTTTGGTTTTGTTTGTGATCTCAATACCTAAAAAAGTTTAAATCAAGAAGCACATACTGTGCATCTGGAAAGTATTCACAGCCCTTTTTCCACATTTTTCTTTATGTTAGTCTTATTCCAAAATAGATGATATTCATTTATTTCCTCAGCATTCTACACACAATCCCCTAAAATGACAATGTGGAAAAAGAGTTTTTGAAATTGTTGCAAATTTATTAAAAGTAAAAAAGCTGAAAATTCACATGTACATCAGTATTTTTTCCTTAAAACAAACTAAATATCATGCCAACTGCAAGTCAAAATGAAACGAGATTATTTAGCTTATCATATCAGCAGGTCATTTAAATGGAAAAACTCACTTAACTTTGGCATATTATTTCATAAAACAACACAATATTTTTGCTTGTCTAGAAAATGCTTCTTGATTTAAAAGTGTTTAGATATTTAAACAAGAAACAAAACCGAAACTCTAAGTAAGAAAAGCATCAGTGTGCAGTGCAGTCGATGATATTACTGAATATTAAGTGTCTTTAAAGGCTTTAAAATAGAACATAAACATATTAGAAAGCTCCCGCAGTCTTTCATAGCAAGATAAACTTACAAAGTTGTTGTTGTTTTAGATATCAAATATTTTTACATATTTAATATTTGTACATATAGTCACTTTTCTGCTAATACATAAAATATCTTTAGTTTCTTGTGAGATCAGGCTGGATTTTTTAAAATGTAAAATGATATTACGTCAGCTCTACAAAAGACAACAGTGTCATTTTTCAGCTCGACACAGTTTCACCATCACACTGCAAATAAATGCTTTCCTTACTTATATGTTCATCTTGTTTCTAGTCCAAATATCTTAAACTTCTTAAATCATGAAGCATCTTCTATAGACAAGCAAAAAATATTGTCTTGTTTTATGAAATATTATGCCAAAATTGAGTGATTTTTTCCTTAAAACAAGCTAAATATCATACCAATGGGGTAAGAAAAAAATAGTAAGTCAAAATTACACACAAGATTATTTAGCTTATCACATCAGCAGGTCATTTAAATGGAAAAACTCACTTAACTTCGGCATATTATTTCATAAAACAACACAATATTTTTGCTTGTCTAGAAAATGCTTCTTGATTTAAAAGTGTTTAGATATTTGAACAAGAAATAAAAGCAAAAATCGAAGTGCAGACAATGATATTCCTGAATATTAAGAGTCTTTAAAGGCTTAAAAATAGTACATAAACATCAGAAAGCATCAAAAACATCAGAAAACATCAGTCTTTAATAGCACACACACACACACACAAAAGATCCATTGTATTTACTAAATGTTTTCATGGTAAGTGGTTGCGAACGATTGATATGGGCTGAATTTAAACAAACAAATTGAATCCAGCTTTTAAAATCAGCCCATATCAATTGCTTGCAACCACTTAAAACTTAAACCGCTTAAAACCATTTAGCAAATCCAACGAATCATGTCTTTTCAGTGCAGCACAAGCTCACCATCTTGTTGTTGATCTCGTGAAAGTGGATCTCGCAGACCTTTTCCACCACGTCTTCATTCTCAAAGGTCACAAAGCCAAAACCTGCAGAGCGAGCACACACACACACACACACACACACACACACACACACACACACACACACACACACACACACACACGTACACACACACACACACACACACATATACACACACACACACACACACACACACACACACACACACACACACATACAAACACACACACACACAAACAAACACTTCATGAGTCAAACTCCTCTCAAACATGTGTTTTATTTAAACATACAGCAGGTTTATTTCATCCACTGCACTCCTGGCGTCGCCTTTCAGCCTTCCTCTGCTGTTCTGGGTCATCTCTTTTGTTGTTTACATCTGTTCATTGACTGAGTCTATTCTTTTTCGGCTCACCTGCTGCAGTTACCTGTGCTGCTCAGCCCCGCCCACTCATCTGTCACTCACCCTACAGGCTCCGCCCACCTGCTGTCTCTCAGACATAATTAGCTCAGATGGAGGAAGGTTTAACCCCTGAACTACTAACCAGATCAGCAAAAAACAAACCCCGGTTAGCCTAGATAAATGCTAGCAATGCCTTTGAACGAAGAGAGAATGAGGAGCAGAGATTTTTTTCCATTTAATAATCAGTTTGAGGTTTAATTTTTGTTTCTCAATACAAAAGCTTTAATGAAGCATGACAAAAAAAACTAAACTAAAAACATTAAGGGCTCTATTTTAACGCTCTAGGCACAAAGTCTAAAGCGCATAGTGCAAAAGCATTAACCTCTTAAGGCCCAATGCATTTTTTATTTCTCTTTGCTATTTGGGCTTATTGGAACCTAATTAGAATAAACCCTAAGCATCATCTTTTGACATGATGTACTTTTAGAGAAAAATGATGTCCGTATATGTAGACTCGTGGTTAATGACACATATTTTTGAACATGTTTTGACTATCAGAGAGTAAAAACAATTTTCTTTGCCCATTTTGAACAGTTAAAAATAGTGTTTGGGACATTTCATATGCTGCAAAACAGTTGCAGGACGACACTGTATGTCTGTAGCAAAATATAAAACAAGTATACAATTGTGGACATACAGTAAGAGCTCAAATGTGCCGCCCACGTATTTGGCCACTAAGCCTTAGGACGTTGAGGGCATGTCTGAATCCACTTTTGCTATTAAGGAGGGAAAAGTACACTCTGCACCGTGTGCATGGTCTAAAGCCGCCTTTCCACTGCACACAACAAACCACAAGCGACAGACCGAAGTCCAGGAGCTCCGATCATCTTCGCATGCAGAAAATTCTAATTTGAGCTGTGGATCTTGTCACGTGCCAGCACGTATTGGTTAGTTATGTTTGTATGATGTGTCTCATTTTGTTTTTCTTCCTATCAACCCAGTTCACTTCCTTGCTTTTGCCTCCTGCTGTTCCTGATTGGCTAGTTCACCTCCACTTCATTCAACCAATCCCGGCACTGCCTTATTCTAATTGGTTCCTCCAAAGCAACTTGGTCCCGGTCTCAGCCAACCAGATCACTCCACCTCACTATATATGTTTTTGTCTGTCAGCAGTTTAGAAGTCTTTGTTGGCTCGATTTGTTGTGGTTTCTGTGCTTTGTTATTTGCTAGAATATGTGTTTATATCCCCATTTTGGTTCAGTTTTGTTGAGATATTGTTAGTGATGGGCAAAGCAAGGCTTCATGAAACACTGAAACAATCGAAGCAAATGTGTCGAAGCCTCGAAATGTTTCGAAACCCCACTATACGGTGACATCTAGTGGTCATATTCTATGTATTGCACTGGAACAGCTTCAGCAAACAACCAGTTGAGCAAATTAAGGTGTTAAACCCCACTTTGACTGTTGAGATGTCCAAGTGGTTTAGTGGAGTGGGTAGGGTTCCTGACTATAATGCAGGTATAGTGGGTTCGAATCCAGGCTGATACAATAATTTTGAAATCCTTTAATATCAGTTGGAATTGCTCTGTTCTTGTGTCATTTTGTTTCAACATTGGTCTGACATCCGAATAAACACTTTGTGAATAAAAATGTGTTGTTTTGGTCATCACCTACGGCTGTGGCCAGAAGTTAACAATAATTATTTATATTTTTCATAAAATTGACTATTTATTGTATGTTATTAATATTTACCCTAAACCCAACCATCACAGTAATGTAAAAATTTTATTATTATACAGTTTTACAAAAATGATGCTATATCGATGGCGTATCAGCAACTGTATCCTATCACAAACTACACCATAAAACAGTAACATGATTAAAATACATAAAACCATGATTTCGGAGTGTTTGTACAAGTCGGGATTCGAACCCAAAAGTCATTTGAAGCACAGTAGCAACATTCACACGCACAGTCCACCAGGCCATATGAGACAGAAGTTTATTCTGACCCTGTCAGTCAAATGGGGATTCGCCAGGTCTCGAAGCGCTTCTGAACTGATCGATGCTTTGAATCACTTAAGTCACGTGACCAGGTGTTTCGAAACACTTTAGTCACGTGACTTAGGTGTTTCGGATCCTGCTTCGGTGCAGTGTTTCGAAACACTTGCGCTTCGGGATCTCGACACTGTGTCGAAACGTCAGTTTCACGTCAGCCATCCCTAGATATTGTCAGTCTTCACCTTTATTTACACTGTGTTGTCATTTTGGTTTAGTCACTGTCTGTTTTTACCTTTGTAATCATTCCTTCCCTTTACTCATGTTTCTTTACAGAGGTTTGGTAGAAAGACTGGTAGGTAAGTAGGTCACGTGAAATACATTTCAACACCTAGGAGTTCAACTGTCTAGAGATACACTATAGGGAAGGGGGTGAGCGCCAACCCGTGTATTTTTGGTTAGTTAGTGTAGTTTAGGTAAGATGTCTTTGGACGTTGAAGATTTATTTTTCACATTTTTGTTTATTAAATTAGAGGGGATTTGATATTAGTAAGGCTGTTTGGTTTTGATTGTTTCTTTGCTTTAGCGTCACCCATAGCCAGTCTTTCTAATTTAGTTTTGATTGTGATTTTTGTAAATATTGTAAATAGCTCACTCACTGCTTCACTTGCAGCACCCTGTAATAAATCACTTTATTTGTACAGCAATTATTGTTTGTGGTCGTTACTTTGTTTACAATTTTCATTGAGTGATTTGTTTAAACCAGAATCCTTAGTCAAGTGTGCAACCCCACTCTCCTAGACTGCCCAGGGGTTGTAACAATCTGTTAAAATTTTCCTCCTGTAACTAGACCGTATGTGACCAGAAGACTTGATGTGATGTATTCCAGTGTTGTCCAAGCAGGTCCATGCGCACGAGATGAGAAATAGGAGTTTTTCATTATTTTTTGAATCAGAAAAAAGTCTATATTTTAACAAAAAAACATCCTATTCATAAATGAGTAATAAAAAATGTTATTATTTTTTATATTGTCTCCCCATTCCCACAGATCTTTATCAGACTATAATGAGTTTCTAGTGTTCATTCATTTATTAAACCATGGTGAACACACGGAGAATAAAGGCTCTTGATTTTGCACTCCTTTATTTCAGACACCGTGAGAATCATCTTCTCTCCCATGGTGCACGACAAAACTGAGAATTCTATTCCGACAGTCGTGTCCGAATGGCGTGTGCTGTGGAAAGGCGGCCTAACAGGGTTGTGCTTATACTCTCAATGAGTTATAGTTAGGGCCAGACAGAATCTGTAGACATTTTTTTGCTATTTCTGCAAAGAATTTAGTTAAAATCTGCGGAATGATTTTGGGAGTATGGTAACTAAAAACTTAATATATAAAATAAAAGTAATACCTTTTCAGCTTTTATTTAATGTTTACAATGCAAATCCAATTAAGATCCACTTATTTGGTAAACAAAGCAAGTCTCTCGTATAATAGATCTTCTAAAAGACAGAAAATATTACTTCACAAATTGTATTGTAATTAAATCAAATCAATATATTCATATTAGTCCAATAATTATACTGAAATTAATATAAAACTAAATAAATATATATTTACTTAAGTAAATAAACAGAATTAACGATGGGTAATCTGCAGAAATCTGTGGACTTCTGCACATGCAGATTTCGTGTTGGCCTACAGGGTGTGTTTTGAGCATAACGCGCATTAAACTAATCAGAGTCTCATCTCACATTCCCTTTAAGAGTCAGTTGCTTCGAGCCATGGTGCATTTGCTATTTACATGGTGGACTTTGTAAAAACTAAACGCTTCACTAGCAGGAACACAGTTAAACAGAGCATCTGCAGCGCGAGGATGAAGAACGAGCCTCCTCCATTCAGTCTCTTTACTTTACTTTTACTCTTTATTTTACTCCTTTACTTTCATGTATCAGGAAACGGTGGAAACTCACTCCACTGAAGACATCCATTCGCCTACATATTTAATTTAGTTTGTTAAGCGCAAAGATTTGTTCAAAACAGTTTCTAAATTCAGTTCTAATCTCCGGCAAACAAGTAAATGAGCATTAATAATAAAGTGTAGTTAAAAAACTGAGTTATATCCAAACACGTGTCCTGTTCTTATGCCCCATATGCTGATGCAGACGTCTCCAAAACCAGACAGGCGGACAAATCTAAGCTTGTTTTTATTAAAACAAATATAAATATACTAATAAATATTACTAATAACAATATCATTATACAAATGAAAACTGTCATGAATAAATTGAAAAGGCCCCCCGAGATGAAGGCATGGAGGCAGTGGTGATGTAGAAAATAATCAATTCTGCAACATTTTAATCCTTTAATTGTTTTCATATATAAAGATATTTGTGTATTGCTGTACATCCTGTGTGTATTAAGCAACGTGTAACCATTGGGACCTGCATATAGGTGCATAACTAACTTCAGAGCAGATTTTACTTGATCAATGGGGCAGTCTATTTTAGTTCCTCAAAATAGCAACGCACCAACAATGCGCTTTAACACACCTCCTTTTCTGATCAGCACACAAAGTGGCGCAAATTGATTTGCTATTTAAACAGCGTGGCGCAAAACATGACAATAACAGTTGCGCTGGTCTGAAAATATCGTTGTTGTTTTTCGTAGCAGGTAGTAGATATTATTACTCATAGCAGGGGCGCCGCTAAGGGGGGGAAAGTTAGGACGATTCTAAGGGCCCATGCACTCTAGGGGCCCCCAGAGATCTGCTTTATAATTAATACCAGTACCATAATGTAATATAAATTATGAATGTATCTCTAAATTACAAGTAAAACAATATATTAGAAAAAAACGGCTTATATCTGCCCCTCGTGTCTGTCACTGTCAAATTGCACCCCCCTCCTTTCACTGTATGGTTCAGTCCATCAGTAGCGGGAAGAGAGTTGATGCTTTGATGAGTGCGAGCGATCGTCAGGTAAACTGTTAAAGCAACGGTGTCCTCGAGTCGAGGTTAACAAAGATTAAATCCGGTCATCAAAAACGAAAAGAGAGGCTACAAAAAGCAGAGAGGGTGAAAAGGTAACGGCTGTTGCTATCACAGTTTTTTGAAAAGAAAGGTAACGTTATGTCTATTCACAGAGCTTTCTTTTTGCAGTAATGACAGCGCCGCTAGTTTAATTTACTTTGCTAATGAGCTTTATATATATATTCGCCCTCACCTGCTCTTCCCTACGAAGTTCCCTAAACTCATCTCCCAGTTGAAGAAGCAGGTAACTGAGATCCTGCCTTTAAAAATAGCATGTGAATTGCAGTCTGCGTTTAAGTATTAATTTCACTATGATATTAACTTAATTGTTGACGTGGCCACTATTAAATGACTGCTATTTTTCCACAATGTTGATTATGCAGAATGATATTAGTTATAACAGCAAAGCAAACATAAAACTGAAAGACAAAACTTTAAATTTATCAAGTTAGGTTTCCTTGAAAGATAATGATCTTTTTTTTTTTTTTTTTTTTGCCCAGTGGATCATTTCTAGTAATATAACTGATTAGTCAAACTCATACCATATCAGCAGAATAGTGTAAAACAATTTCTCAATGTCCATGCAGACAAGTTTTGAATTAATTATGTATCTTTTAAATATGTCATAGCCAGGATGCTCCTCAAGCCAGTCTTTTGAGCCTAGATTGTTAAAGTAGAGCCCATAGTGAATGGCGTAATTTAAATGTAATAAATCTGCAGAATTCTGTCTATTACTTTACTGCTTGTACTCAGTTATACATGCACGTTTGTAAACACATACACACATACAGATGTACACACATACAGATATTAGCCCCCCTTTTAATTTTTTTTTCTTTTTTAAATATTTCCCAAATTGTTTAACAGAGCAAACTTTCACAGTATGTCAGATATATTTTTTCTTCTGGAGAAAGTCTTATTTGTTGTATTTTGGCTAGAATAAAAGCAGTTTTTAATTTTTTAAAAACCATTTTAAGGTCAAAATTATTAGCCCCTTTAAGCAATTTTTTTTCTTAAGAACAAACAGAACAAACCACTGTTATACAACAACTTGCCCTTATTACCCTAACCTGCCTAGTTAACCTAATTAACCTAGTTAAGCCTTTAAATGTCACTTTAAGCTGTATAGAAGTGTCTTGAAAAATATCCAGTGTAATGTTATTTACTGTCATCATGACAAAGATAAAAGAAATCAGTGATTAGAGATTATTAGAGAGTTAGATAGAGAGTTATTAAAACTATTATGTTTAGAAATGTGTAAAAAAAATCTTCACTCCGTTAAACAGAAATTGGGGAAAAAATAAACAGGGCTA
>CAIGQQ010030198.1:29388-36888 GCA_903798035.1 Danio albolineatus | reverse complement strand
CAGTTCATCATACTGGGCTCGGCTCAGTCAGAAACACTGCTGAAAGCCTCCATCATCCAGGTTAAGTTTCTGGAGAAGCTTATGAGCTCACAGAACTCGGTGTATCTCTGAAAGGATCTAGTGGACTCAGATACAGCTCTAAACAAATCAACGCTGTTTTTTCAGCCTTCATAAAGCACATAAACACAGTTATTCTCTCAAATAAAATCCGTGTTAAAACATCTTTTTTTTATTCTTCACTTTCGCCAATTGGTGAAGTTTTTTTTCTTTCCTCGCCACTGTCGCAACTGACTTGCATGGTTCGGGACTTGTAGAGCTGCGCACCGATGGATTACTCTTCAGTGTTTGGACTCTCGGTAGTGAATATTAAACCACACTGAACTAAACTGAACTCCAACACTGAAAACTGGACTGACACTGATTCAATTTATTCTTCAATGTGAAGCTGCTTTGACACAATCTACATTATAAATGTGCTATACAAATAAAGGTGAATTGAATTGAATTGAAAATCTTCCAGGGATGCTAAAATTCGCCTTATACAGTTTAAGATTATACACCATTTTTACTGGACTCCTTTCAGACTGTTTAAGCTTGGGTTAAAAGAGACACCTTGTTACTGGAGATGTAGGACCGAGAATGGTGATTTACTTCATGCTCTATGGTCTTGTACCAAAAACTCAGGATTTCTGGAAAAGATTTCATGAACATTGCTTGGTTTTAAATATTCATATTTCACCATGTCCTAGACTGTTTATATTAGGTGGTTGGACCGACAACGAAATCCATAAAAAACATAAAATCCTGGCTCCAAACCGGCTTATTGATTGGCAGACAAAGAATTATTACAAGCTGGAAATCAGAAGATGCCCCTTCCTTTCAAGAATGTGCAGTGGAACTTGCTAGAGTGGCCGCATTCGAAAAAATGTCTTAAGCCGCCTTTCCACTGCACACGACAAACGACAAGCGACAGACCGGAAGTCATTCATTTCCAATGGAGAGTAGTCCGGGAGCTGCGTGGAGTTCCGATCATCTCCGTATGCGGGAAATTCGGATCCGATTTGAGCCGCGGATCCGTTGAAATATTTGAACTCCTGCGACTAGACCGTATGCGACCGGCCGACCGGAAGTGATGTATTTCAGTGTTGTCCAAGCAAGTCCGTGCGCGCGAGATGAAAAATAGGGTTTTTTCGTTATTTTTTTTAATCAGAAAAGGTCTGTATTAAAAAAAAAACATTTCTATTCATAAATGAGTAATAAAAATATTATTATAGACATTTTTAGCGGCCTATGAGTTTCAGTATTCATTTATTCATTCATTCATTCAACCATGGTGAACACACAGAGAATAAAGGCTCTTGCTCTTGCACTCCTATTTCGTACACTGCGAGAGAGTCTTTAATTTCAGACACTGCGAGTTATCAGCGTCTCCCCCATGGTGCCCCACAACACTGAAAATATTGTGCGACTGCCACAAGGGGGCGTAATCCGACAGTCGTGTCCAAATGTCGTGTGCAGTGGAAAGGCGGCTTTATAAGCAAATGGACAAGCTAAACCTCTATGAAAAATGGTCCAAGTACTTAACATGTTTGGAAATGGAGCAGCAATAAATGTGTGAGAAACGTACTGATTGTGACAGTGTAAAGGTGATATGTTATTGATTAAACTCATTCATTCATTTTCTTTTCCCTTAAAGCCTGGCTTAAACTCGGCACATCCGCTAGTTCGCTTGAGTGCGCGCGGCAAATATGACGTCATCACGGAGTTTGCGGATGTTCGCTTTGGGTGCGCGTGACATGATTTTAGCTGGCAGAGCGCATGTTTTTTGAGACTCGAGCGAACAGTGCACGCGGCGCCGCGTCTGATTTGAGTTGAATATGAATCACTTTGAAGAGATTTTGTCTGAAACAGGCATGCTTGTACAGACACCTTTATGATCAGTGATCATAGAGATAACCAGATGATCAATCATTCTTGGCTAGAAATTGCAACAGCAGTGAGATATAGGAAAGTTTTTGTTAAAAAATATGGAAAAACCTGAGGGATGTTTGTTAAAGCCGAAAGAGGCCAATGGAGACACCGCACAGGTACACAATTGCAGAATATGTTTTTCCACCAGTCATAGGTTTAACACTGGTGTATATATTACAATTGAATTTAAAACAATTTAATAGTTACAAAACTATAATTGAGGAACTACTGATGTCTTTGATTACTAGAAAGGAATATTTGAACCAGTTGGTTTACAATATGATGTCGTTTTTATAGGCTTTATGGTGATAATGGTCAGGAATGTTTAATTATTATTGCCTTTTTAGCATAAGAAGAGGACAGAAACTAACCAGTAATGTGTGAATTGTGGAGCAGCCTAAATAAATTTAAAACAAAAACTGTATTATTTAGTAAGTGTACTTTTTTGCTTTTATTCTTGCCATAATAAAAATATATATTTGTAGAGAAGCCCATGTTCTGTTGTCATTATTTTAACACACTTTAATAGGTAAAACTGTCTGAGATATGAACAAAAGCAAGTGATGCATCAAAGTTTGATTAAAAAATCTTGAATGGGTGTAAAAATCTTTATAATCATTAAAAAATATATTAAAACAATAAAAACAATTAGTTTAAAAATCTTGATTGATATAATGATATGACGTAGTTCCTGAAACTTTCTACTTCTTTGTTTATCCGTCTGACTTTACAGTCAGTTTCATTTGACCGCCCCCTCTCATTTTAAAGAATATCACAACAGCGAACACGGCAAGTATAAAAGCCTCGTCCAATTCGCGAGGTGCGCACGCAGTGAGCTGAGGTGCGCGATGCGGCGCCAGGTGAAAGTATAAATCCAACTTTAGTCCCTTTATTAATCCGGGGTCGTCACAGCGGAATGAACCGGCAATTTATCCAGCATTTGTTTTACGCAGCGGATCCCCTTCCAGCCACAACCCATCTCTGGGAAACATCCATACATTCTCATTCACACTCATACACTACGGACAATTTAGCTTACCCAATTCACCTATACCACATGTCTTTGGACTGTGGGGGAAACCGGAGCACCCGGAGGAAACCCACGCGAACACGCAAACTCCACACAGAAATGCCAACTGACCCAGCCAAGGCTCGAACTAGAGACCTTCTTGCTGTGAGGCGACAGCATTGCCTACTGCGCCACCGTGTCGCCCATTGATTGAACTTTTTTTCACATAAAGACGAAGGCTTTAACTGTATTCAATGATAGCCATGCCGGGAGCTTAAAGTCGTAGTTAGGGATTAGTTTGGATCGGGATTGTTATTAGGGTAAAATGTTGATTCTTTGTATTTTGTATGCCATTCTGTAGTCTGCCTGAGAATCGATAAAATGTTAATCACTAATAAAATCCATGTTAGCCATTTAGCAATGAAGCTAAAGTCACCGGGCAGACAGAAGCCCTGCCCATGAGAATCCACGTCTGTTCTGAAATTAATTTGACACGCAAATAAAGCGGATTTTGACGTGTGAATGAAGCCAGAAAACTCAAATGTTCATGTGTCTATTTACGTGTGAATTGCCGCGTCTGGAATGAACACAGCATAAGAAGCAGCTGATCTGCTGATGTAAGAGCAGGCGACAGTATATAGGCAAATTCTATATTGTACAGGTAACCAGTGAACTCGATAAAATCTGAGTGATATGATCAAACTTACGACTCCCTGTTAAAAGCTTTTTCAGATCTTGAATTTCTCTCGCGAGTGCCATCTGCGCCTGCTGTTCTCACGTAAATACACCAGAGGCCGCTGTCGACTGACTGACCAACCGACCCTCCAACACCCACTTTCCTAAACCCAACTGATAGTGTTGTAAAAAAGCGATCCAGAAAACGAAAAGCCCTCACAGCCACCTGATTTTTATGACGTTTTTTTTACATCTAACCACATTCTCACCCTGTTATTTACTTGTTTATTTTATTGTTCTACCTTTTGTTTTTGCTTTACCTGCTATCTGGAACCGTTATGTCTCAAGTCGGCAGATGTATGCAGCGAGCTACTGAGCAAGCTTGTAAAAGCCGTCCACATGGAGGTAAGCGGTCAGCTGGTAGCGTGAAAATAAACAGAAGCCGTCGGTGGAGTCATACCACCCTGTAGCGTTCGTTTAAAGTGTAAATGCAGGCATACATAGCTCTGGCTATATAATTCGCGCTCTCCAGAAGTGTATACAGGGGTACGTTTTCACAATGAGCCTGTGTTGAATATATAAGTACTGTATGTTTAATATCATGATATATTTGCATATTCATTTATTCATTTTCTTGTCGGCTTAGTCCCTTTATTAATCCGGGGTCGCCACAGCGGAATGAACCGCCAACTTATCCAGCATGTGTTTTACGCAGCTGATGCCCTTACTAGCTGCAACCCTTCACTGAGAAACACCCATACACACTCATTCACACTTATACACAAGGGCCAATTTAGTTCATCCAAGTCACCTATAGATCATGTCTTTGGACTGTGGAGACAGTCCACGCCAACACAAGGAGAACATGCAAACTCCACACAGAAACGCCAACTGACCCAGATGAGGCTCGAACCAGCGACCTTCTTGCTGTGAGGCGATTGTGCTACCCACTACGCCACGGTGAGGCCACTATTGCATAAATTAACCACAAATAATAGCATATATTGTACAAAGAAATGTTTCAATGTCATAGAGCACATTTAATAGTATTTATAAATAGATCTGAAATGGGTTTGGAGTTGGACATTAAAGCCATTATGAAATGGTTCACCTGCGACCACACATCAATTAAACGACATATTACTGCTTCCATCATCTGTTTACTAAATCATCTTTGATCATATTGTTGCTTGGCAACAGTGAATCTAACGAGCAGCACTATCACCTACGACATTATTAAAGACTTGTTTGCTAGACAGCATCAGTTACATATTAAAATACTTTCATTTTAAAGTCAAATAAGTGTATATTGCTGGGCCTCTGACTAATTTAATAACAACTTTTTTATAACAGCCTTTACAATTATTATAAAATGACTCAAATAACGAGTTCAATTGTGTACATGAAATAACTAAATATCATAACCTAATCAATGACTATTTAAAAATGACTTCATATTTTTAGATATTAACTGGTTTATTATTATTGTTGTATATTTGTAATGTATTCATAACTATATAATAATTTTATAACTTTATTAGTGTTTGTGTGTATATATATATACTTTATTTACTAGTACCGCACTGGACCCCTTTTGACTTCAGAACTGACTTCGTGGCGTTGATTCAACAAGGTACTAGAAATATTCCTCAGAGGTTTTGATCCATTGACATGATCGCATCACACAGTTGCTGCAGATTTGTCCGCTGCACATCCATGATGTGAATCTCCTGTTCCACCACATCCCAAAGGAGCTCTATTGGATTGAGTTCTGGTGACTGTGGAGGCCATTTGAGTACAGTGAACTCATTGTCTTGTTCAAGAAACCAGTCGATGATTCACGCTTTATGACATGACGCTTGCTGGAAGTAGCCATCAGAAGATGAGTACACTGTGGTCATTATGGGATGGATATGGTTAGCAACAATATGTGGCATCGACACAATGCTCAAATAGTACTATTGGGCCAAAGTGTGCCAAGAAAATATCCCCTACACCATTACACCACCATAACTGTCACGATCACCAGCGATCTACAGCCAGAAATCGCTGGTTGACACACACTCATATTCCATGAACTACAAATCTGCTTGTTAACGGACTACAATTCCAATCATGCAGCACACACACACACTCCTGTACAAGTCACCATCTGATTAGACTCTCTCAGCTGAAGCTACTTCTGGACTGATTACACACACTTTATAAACAGCACACTCGCACACAGTCATTGCTGAGTATTGTTAACTGTATTGTGACTCTACAACGCGTTTCCTTTGTCTAGTCTTTTGTGTTTGATCCCAGCCTTGCTTGTTTGTTTATCTGTGCCTGCTACCAGCCTTGTTGATCCTCTGCCTGATGTACGACTATGATTCGGGATATTACTGTATACATCTGTTTGCCCCTGTTGACCACTGCTATACTGACTTTTAAGATTAAAACTGCACTTGGATCCTCACACCGTTATAATTGTCACTCCTGCCGTTACACATAACCAGCCTGAACTGTTGATACAAGGCAGGATGGATCCATGCTTTCATGTTGTTGACGCCAAATTCTGACCCGACCATCTGAATGTCGCAGCAGAAATCGAGACTTGTCAGACCAGGTAACGTTTCTCTAATCTTCTATTGTCCAGTGTTGGTGAGCCTGTGTGAATTGTCGCCTCAGTTTCCTGTTCTTAGCTGACAGGAGCGGCATCCGGTGTGGTTTTCTGCTGTTGTAGCCCATCTGTCTCAAGGTTGGCCGTGTTTTGCGTTCAGATATGCTCTTCTGCATGTCTCGGTTGTAGCAAGTGGTTATTTGAGTTACGGTTGTCTTTCTATCAGCTGGAACCAGTCTGGTCATTCTCCTCTGACCTCTGGCATCAACAAGACATTTGCGCCCACAGAACTGCCGCTCACTGGATATTTTCTCTTTTTCAGACCATTCTCTGTAAACCCTAGAGATGGTTGTGCGTGAAAATCCCAGCAGATCAGCAGTTTCTGAAATACTCAGATCAGCCCGTCTGGCACCAACAACCATGCCACGTTCAAAGTCACTTAAATCACCTTTCTGCCCCATTCTGATGCTCGGTTTGATCGTCTGCAGCTGCAACAGATCATCTTGACCATGCCTAAATGCATTGAGTTGCTGCCATGCGATTGGCTGATTACAAATGTGCGTTCACAAGCAGTTGGACAGAGTGTATGTATATATATAGTGTACAATATTATATAATATAGACCAGTTATAGATATGGGTGATTTTTGAATCAACACTGACGTCTTTGCCGCTCTCCAAACACACACTCTCTTACAGTGATATTGTGTGAAATCCTGATTTTGCTCAACACAGTTGATAATGTGTGTGTGAATGTGTTTGCGCCTCTGTCCCGCTCGCAGGCCTTTGATGAAACTCTACACAACCTGTAACTGGAGCATCGTGAAGCAACTGTTCACCGGCTGAATCTCGACGCCTCACTATTAATGTCTCTGCAGGATTACACTGGCATTCTGAATGTGTGTGCGTGTGTTTGTGTGTGTGTGTGTGTGTGTGTGTATGCAGGATTACACTGCCATTCATGTGTTTGTGTGTTATGTGTGTTTGTGTATGTGCTATATGTGTGTGTGTTAAGTATGTGTGTGCGTGCTTTATGTGAGTGTGTGCTATTGTGTGTTACGTGTGTGCATTACTTGTTACTTGTGTGTGTGTGTGTGTGTGTGTGTGTGTGTGTGCTTGTGTGCAGGATTACACTGTCATTAATGTGTGTGTGTGTTATGTGTGTGTGTTTAGTATGTATGTGCATGCTTTATGTGAGTGTGTGCTATTGTGTGTTACGTGTGTGCATTACGTGTTACTTGTGT
>CAIGQQ010030198.1:0-22823 GCA_903798035.1 Danio albolineatus | reverse complement strand
TGAAACCCGATCCTGTGCGCTTGATTATTGATGTGCTTTTGAAACCCAATCCCTTCAATAGACAAACGCGAGACTGGCTTCAAATCTGTTTACGCAGATCCGCCATTGGCGCATGCATGCGTGTCGCACGTTCATGTGCACTCGAGAAAGTGACAACTGTAAAATCAAATGCTGAATCAAAACTTTTTAAAATCCAGAATCAATACTGGAGTTAGTTTACTATTTAGTTAACCACTACCATTAGAGTTTTGAACGAAATATTATTTTATTGTTTATCATTAATCATTTGATTTTTTATTTGAAATGACTATTTTGTTTTAGTATAGTTTTGAGCGATAAATTATTCTATTATTTATCATATTTTGTTTCCTTTTATAATTTAAAATGACTAATTTACATTTTGAAAAGTTAAGAATTCTAAATAAAGTTATAAATATTGCTGTTTTACCATAGTTCTGAACAATATATTAATTTATAATTTTTTTATCATCAACCGTGTCATTCATTTATTCATTCCTTTTTCTTTGGCTTAATCCCCCCCTTATTTATCAGGGGTTACCACAGTGGAATGAACCGCCAACTATTCTGTCATGTTATACACAGCGAACGCCCTACCAGCTGCAACCCAGTACTGGGAAACACCCATACACACTCATTCACACACACTACTGCCAATTTCATTCACTCATTCATTTTCTTTTCAGCTTAGTCCCTTTATTCATCAGGGGTCGACACAGCGAAATGAACCGCTAACTTATTCAGCATATTTTTTACACAGCAGATGCCCTTTCAGCTGCAACCCAACACTGAAAAACACCCATACACACGCATACACTACGGCCAATTTAGCTTATTCAATTTACCTATACCACATGTGTTTGGAAACCGAAGCACACGGAGGAAACCCACGCAAGCACGGGGCGAACATGGAAACTCCACACAGAAATGCCAACTGTCCCAGCAGGGGCTCGAACCAGTGACCTTCCTGCTGTGAGGCGATCGTGCTACCCACTGCGCCACTGTGACACCCTGCTTCATTCTCTAATTGAAACCAAATCAACAAAACTACCAAAACTAAATCAATGAAGACAATAAAATCTTTCAGAAAGACTTTAAAAAATCATTATCATTCTAATCTAAAAGTGTAAAGTCCCCATCTCCTATATTGTCTGTAAACTTCCATTGGTCGTCCAGCAGGCCAACAGGTGCAGGAGCTGCTGACGTGCATGAATACGTGTTTGCGGCAGCGTTTGCGAGAGTTTGCACCGCTGAACCCACACATGCATTTACATATTGAAAAAAAAGAGGCGTCATGCAGCCGGTGTCACATTGAGGAGTGCGGAGACAATGAGCCCAGCAGGTCACTGTGGAAACAAGCCTGAGCGAGCGGCTGGAGGAGCAGCAGCTGCTGGAGCAGATTAACTCACATTTACTGACTCCAGCAGCACCACCCAAACTCCTTTCTCTACACACTCTACCAGCTACACTCTCTCTCTCTTTCTTTCCCTCTGAATTTTAATCTTGCCTCTTTCAAGATTGTTGATTGAGTTTAAGTTGTTTAGATATTTCTGAAAAAATTGCAACACAGGTTCATTCTGAAAGCGTAGTCCCATGTACGTTTCTGGAGACCGCACATTATGTAGTCAGAGGTACGTATGGCTGAGTTTCATTTTTTTAAAGGAACGCTGTCTGTCCTTTTCGCGCTCACCAGCTGACCGCTTGCCTCCGTGTGGACGACTTTCCTGCTGCAATCAGTTTGTCCCGTTAGCTCACCATGTTTGGCGGCAGATTTGAGACACAGAGAGGAGTTAACCACGACGACAGGGTTTGAGTCTAGTGAAGAGCAGTTCCAGAAAGCAGGCAAGACAAAAACAGAATCCAAAAAATACAGTAAACCAGTAAATAACAGGGTGAGAATGTGGTAAAATCTGAAACGTGGTAAAAATGAGACGAGGGCTTTTATATTTTCCTGGATTGCTTTTAAAAATTGTTGGTTGGGTTTAGGGAAGTGTGTGGGTGACGCGCACAAAAACAAAGGAGAAGCCGGAAAAAACAAAGGAGCAAATTATTGTAATTAAACCATCATCATCATCACCTTCTGGACTATTATGAACTCGGATTGACGGAATTACTCTCTAACAAGAGGCTACATGTGCTGGTGAAGATTACAGACACAGATGAGAGGTCTGCACTGACTGTGGGCTATATTCCATGTTGTTTTTGAACCTAAATAAGGCATAAATGCCTGCTGTGTGTAGTTTTTCTGTAACTGGTAACATATCGGAGACTGTAAGGGGCTGTATGTGTTCATATATGCTGCATTTATTTATTTATTTAATATAATCGCGGACAGTAGGCTATTTCGCATCATTGATCTGCAGTTATAATCAGATCATGTTCATAGAAAGGTCAGTAATGAACATTTATACACCAGTGTTTATGTGTATAATGAAGCCTCTGTTTTGTGAGTAGTGCCTCTTGTATGATATGTAAACGACCCGTTCAGCTTAACTGTACACATTTCCCGCGAGCGAGAATGACGTCGACCGAAACTTTCACTGAAACTTCGACTAAAAACTTACACCACACCCACCAAAAGAGTACCCTTTAGCAGTGGAAACGCAAGTCTGATAAAGGTGAACCGTACCGACCCGTACCTTACCGTAGCACTTAGTGAAAACGGGCCATAAGTGCTCAGAATCGGGCCCAGGCGTGGTTCAGTTGGCCAGACCTTACCCTGTTGGAAGAGGTGTCCATGAGCGCGGTTTGGTTGGGCTTTGGCACGGTATGCTTGTAGTGTGACAACCGATAGGCTAGTTGCACATGATGGCCAGGGTTGGGGAGGTTACTTTGGAAATCTAATAGATTACAGATTACCCTATTTTAAATGTAATAAGTAGCGTACCTTTTCAGTTACTTTATAAAAGTAAAGTAACTGATTATATCTGATTACTTAAATATATTTAATGGATATTTTTAACAAAATCATTTTCAAGCATTTATACCGAGCAGGCGTGAGCTTACAGTAGCACTTAGCCGTTTCAACATCTTTCATCACTTGAATTCATTCATTCATTCATTTTCTTTTCGGCTTAGTCCCTTTATTAATCCGGGGTTGCCACAGCGGAATGAACCGCCAACTTATCCAGCATTTGTTTTACGCAGCGGATGCCCTTCCAGCTGCAACGCATCTCTGGAAAACACCCATACACACTCATTCACACTCATACACTACGGACAATTTAGCTTACCCAATTCACCTATAGCGCATGTTTTTGCACTGTGGGGGAAATCGGAGCTTCCGGAGGAAACCCACGCGACCACGGGGAGAACATGCAAACTCCACACACTGACCCAGCCGGCGCTCGAACCAGCAACCTTCTTGCTGTGAGGCGAATATGCTCACAACATTTGTACAACTGCGCATCTGTTTACGCAGATCCGCCATTGGCGCATGCATGCGCGTCGCACGTTCATGTGCACTCGAGAAAGTGACAACTGTAAAATCAAATGCTGAATCAAAACTTTTTAAAATCCTGAATCAATACTGGAGTTAGTTTACTATTTAGTTTCCCACTACCATTTCCAAGATGGCGCCGACACAGATGGCTGCCTCCGTGACGTGCTCTGCAGTTTTTTTCGTTTTTTTGTTAGTTTGTCCTGTTTTTTGTCACATTCCTACAATTAGTTTCACCAGAGACGAACTGTTGGACATCCGGACGCATACACCACCAAATACTTTTCCAGACTTGGACTTATCTGATGTTTTGTTGGACATTGTTGTCGGAGGAGCCGCGGTGCTACTCAAGCGCGTTCTGAAACGCCGGCGTGGAAAGCGTGCAGGCGCGCTTGTGAAACTCAGACAACGAGGATTTCGAACTGCATTACCGAGCATCCATCTGGCAAATCTTCGCTCTCTACCCAACAAAATTGACGAACTCACTCTGCTCTCTCAGACAAACAAGGATTTCATGCATTCAGCTGCTCTATGCTTCACGGAAACCTGGCTGAACGACACCATACCGGACAACGCGCTCAACCTTCCCGGGTATCAGCTGTTTAGAGCGGATCGCGACGAGGAAACGACGGGGAAATCGCGCGGTGGCGGGACGTGCTTTTACATCAATGAAAGGTGGTGTACAGATGTAACTCTTTTAAAGAAGATGTGCTGTCCAGATCTAGAAGCACTGTTTATTAACTGTAAGCCTTTCTACTCACCGCGTGAGTTCTGCTCGTTTGTCCTCGTCTCTGTTTACATTCCGCCGCACGTGCACGCGCGCCTGGCGATACAGAAACTAGCCGATCAGATCACGGAAATTGAGCGACAGCAGCCGGACTCTGTTTTAATCATTCTCGGGGATTTTAACAAAGCTAAACTATCCCACGATCTGCCAAAATATAGACAGCATGTTACATGTCCCACAAGAGACAGCAACATATTGGATCACTGCTACACCACAATAAAGGATGCATACCACTCTGTTCAACGAGCAGCTTTGGGACACTCTGACCACTGTTTAATCCATCTTATACCAACCTACAAACAGAAACTGAAAACAGCCAAACCTGTATTAAGATCTGTGAAAAGATGGACTAATGAAACAGAGCGGGATCTACAAGCCTGTTTCGACCTCACTGACTGGAGTGTCTTTGAAGCTGCTGCTAACGATCTTGATGAACTCACAGAGACGGTAACATCTTATATTAGTTTCTGTGAAGATGTGTGCATCCCTACCAGGACTCAACTCACATACAACAATGACAAACCATGGTTCACTGTAAAACTCAGACAGCTACGTCAGGCCAAAGAGGCTGCTTACAGGAATGGGGAGAGGGCCTTGTACAAGCAAGCGAAGTACACCCTGGAAAGAGAGATCAGAATCGCCAAAAAGAACTACTCTGAAAAACTAAGGAGCCAGTTCTCTTCCAGCGACTCAGCATCCGTGTGGAAAAGCTTAAGGAATATCACAAGTTACAAGCCACCAAGCCCCAGCACTGTAGACAATGAACAACTTGCTAACGACCTGAATGAGTTTTACTGCCGGTTTGAGAAAACCCCCCAAACCCACCCTGAACTGCTCTTCACGCCACCATTAACACCTCCACCACCCCCCACCTCCCCCATACCTGCAATTCAGTTTAATGAAGATGATGTGCGCCAGGTCTTCCGGAAACAAAAGAGGAGAAAAGCACCAGGCCCAGATTCTATAACACCAGCCTGTTTAAAATCCTGTGCTGACCAACTGGCCCCCATCTTCACCCTGATCTTCAACAGATCACTGGAGCTGTGTGAAGTGCCCTCCTGCCTCAAACGCTCCATCATCATACCCATCCCAAAGAAACCCAAACTTACAGGGCTAAATGACTACAGACCGGTGGCGCTAACATCTGTGGTCATGAAGTCGTTTGAAAAGCTGGTGCTGGCCCACCTGAAGGACATTACTGAACCCTCACTGGACTCTCTTCAGTTTGCCTACAGAGCAAACAGGTCTGTGGATGATGCAGTAAATATGGGACTGCATTATGTTTTGCAACACCTAGACAGACCAGGGACCTATGCGAGGATCTTGTTTGTTGACTTCAGCTCAGCTTTTAACACCATCATCCCAAAACTTCTCCTGCCCAAATTAACTCTGCTCTCCGTGCCCACCTCTGTCTGTCAGTGGATCAACAGCTTTCTAACGGACAGGCAGCAACTGGTCAAGCTGGGCAAATCCTCATCCAGGACCCGCACAATCAGCACTGGCGCCCCCCAGGGGTGTGTCCTCTCCCCTCTGCTCTTCTCTCTGTACACGAATGACTGCACCTCAAAGGACCCCTCTGTCAAGCTCCTAAAGTTTGCAGACGACACCACGCTTATCGGCCTCATTCAGGACGGTGACGAGTCTGCTTACAGACAGGAGGTTCAGGAGCTGGCTCTCTGGTGCAGTCACAACAACCTGGAGCTGAACACGCTCAAAACAGTGGAGATGATAGTGGACTTCAGGAGAAACCCCCCTGCTCTCCCCCCACTGAGCATCATGGACAGCACTGTGGCTGCAGTGGAGTCATTCAGGTTCCTGGGCACCACCATCTCTCAGGACCTGAAGTGGGACACTCACATTGACTCCATTGTCAAAAAAGCTCAACAAAGGCTGTACTTTCTTCGTCAGCTGAGGAAGTTCAACCTGCCACAGGAGCTTCTGAAACAGTTCTACACCTCCATCATTGAATCAGTCATCTGCACTTCAATAACTGTCTGGTTTAGCTCAGCTACCAAATCTGACCTCAGAAGACTACGTCGAATAGTTCGGACTGCTGAGCGAATCATTGGTACAACCCTCCCTACTCTCCAAGAACTGTACTTATCCAGAGCGAGCAGAAGGGCGGCCAAAATCACTCTGGACCCCTCACACCCAGCACACTGCCTCTTTGAACTGTTACCTTCTGGGCGACGCTACAGAGCACTGCGCACCAGAACAGCCCGACACAGAAACAGTTTCTTCCCTCAGGCGATCCATCTCATGAACACTTGATGATAATAATCGTGGAACCAACATCACTACTGCTGTACACTTTTTACACACACATACACTTATTTAACAACACACTTTACATGCCATTTGCACATAACAAATACACTTGTTACACACACATACACTTATTTAACAACACACTTTACATGCCAATTTGCACATAACAGCTGCACATATAATGTTGTATATAGTAATACACTGTACATACACTTGTCCATTTGTATATTTGCATTTAACACTTACTTCTATTTTTTTGAATATATTTATTTTCTGTTTTTTGTCCTGTCTCTGTAATTCTGTTGCACTGTGGAAGCTCTGTCACGAAAACAAATTCCTCGTATGTGTGAACATACCTGGCAATAAAGCTCTTTCTGATTCTGATTCTGATTCTGACCATTAGATTACCCACTACCAATAGTTTTTAACGAAATATTATTTTATTGTTTATCATTAACCATTTCATTTTTTATTTGAAATGACTATTTTGTTTTAGTATAGTTTTGAGCGATAAATTATTCTATTATTTATCATATTTTGTTTCCTTTTATAATTTAAAATGACTAATTTACATTTAAAAAAGTTAAGAATTCTAAATAAAGTTATAAATATTGCTGTTTTACCATAGTTCTGAACAATATATTAATTTATTCTTTTTTTATAATCAACTGTGTCATTCATTTATTCATTCCTTTTTCTTTGGCTTAATTCCCCCCTTATTTATCAGGGGTTGCCACAGCGGAATGAACCGCCAACTATTTTGGCATTTTATACACAGCGAACCCCTACCAACAGCAACCCAGTACTGGGAAACACTCATACACATACACTCATCCACTACAGCCAATTTCATTCACCCATTCATTTTCTTTTCAGCTTAGTCTCTTTATTAATCAGGGGTCGCCACAGCGGAATGAACCGCCAACTTATCCAGCATATTTTTTACACAGCGGATGTCCTTTCAGCCACAACCCAACACTGGGAAACACACACTCTTTCACACACATACACTATGGCCAATTTAGCTCATCTAATGCACCTATACCGCATGTGTTTGGACTGTGTGGGAAACCGGAGCACCCGGAGGAAACCCACGCAACCACGGGGAGAACATGCAAACTCCACGCAGAAATGCCAACTGGCCCAGCAGGGGCTCGAAACAGTGACCTTTTTGCTGTGAGGCGATCGTGCTACCCACTGCACCCACTGTGCTTCATTCTCTAATTTAAATTAAATCAACAAAACCTTCAAAACTAAATCAATGAAGACAAAAAATCTTTCAGAAAGACTTTAAAAAATCATTATCATTCTAAACTAAAAGTGTAAAGTCCCCATCTCCTAAATCATCTGTAAACTTCCATTGGTCGTCCAGCAGGCCAACAGGTGCAGGAGCTGCTGACGTGCATGAATACGTGTTTGCGGCAGCGTTTGTGAGAGTTTGCACCGCTGAACCCACACATGCATTTACATATTGAAAAAAAAAGAGGCGTCATGCAGCCGGTGTCACATTGAGGAGTGCGGAGACAATGAGCCCAGCAGGTCACTGTGGAAACAAGCCCGAGCGAGCGGCTGGAGGAGCAGCAGCTGCTGGAGCAGATTAACTCACATTCACTGACTCCAGCAGCACCACCCAAACTCCATTCTCTACATACTCTACCAGCTACACTCTCTCTCTTTCTTTCCCTCCCTCTGAATTTTAATCTCGCCCCTTTGGTTAAGTCAAGATTGAGTTTAAGTTGTTTAGATATTTCTGAAAACATTGCAACACAGGCTCATTCTGAAAGCGTAGTCCCATGTACGTTTCTGGAGACTGCACATTATGTAGTCAGAGGTACGTATGGCTGCGTTTTTTATTATTTTAACGAACGATACGAGGCGGTATGACGTTGTTCCTCTTCGCTGTTACCAGCTGACCAATCGCCTCCATGTAGACAACTTTCCCGCTGCAAACAGATCGTCCCGTAAGCTCACCATGTTCGGCAGCGGACTTGAGACGCAGAGAGGAGTTAACCACGATAACGGGGTTCGAGACTGGTGAAGAGCGGTTCCAGAAAGCAGGTCAGACAAAAACAGAATCCAAAAAATAAAAATAAACTAGTAAATGATAGGGTGAGAATGCGGTAAAATCTGAAAACGTGGTAAAAAATGAGACTAGGGCTTTTCTTTTTTTCTGGATTGCTTTTTTGAAATTTGTTGGTTGGGTTTAGGGAATAGTGTGGGTGGGTCAATCGATAAAATTTTGGTTGGGTTTGGGGAAGGAGGAGGGTGGGTCAGTCGATGGGTGGGTCAGTCGATTGGTCGGTCAGTAGCCTCTGGTGGGTTTACGCGAGAACAGAAGGCGTGAACGGCACTCGCGTGAGACTATTTAGATCTCAAAAAGCGTACACAGCGGCCTCTCGTGGATTCAAGAAAACAAATAGTCCAAAAATACGTAACTCCCGGCACGTATTTTAGGAGTTCACACTTAGGGCGTATTCACACTATGTACAGTTCCCAAGCACGCTTGTCCCCCCTTCCGTCTCCCCCGACAGCCCGCGGTCACATTGCATTCGGGCCTGGGCACGCTTACGTCATCGATGATGCGATATTCAGCGTAAGAGAAGCGCTCTCGGAGATTTCAGTGGAGATCTTTATATGATTATATGGTTTTAGTGGGTTGATATGCAGTGACACACAGTCAAATATTCCCCTGAACAGATCAGCCACTGCTGACGCTCATAAACAATCATGACGTCCTCGTGCTGCAGGAATTAGAAGGTTTACTAAAGGCGCAGCTGTGGTGCAGTGAGGGGTTTGCGTCTTTAATAATCTACGACAGTTTGCGATCATAAAACAGTAAGAATGATTTATAAATCTATATGAAACAGTCCCCAAAAGTCACGTCTCGTCTTCAGTTTGGGGCTCAGGCGTGCTTTGCACTCTCACTACAAGCGTACCGCACCAAAGCCCAAGCGAACCGGGCTCAGAGACACCTCTTCCAACCGGGCCAGGGCCGGCCAACTGTACCGTGCCTGAGCCCGATTCAGCGCACTCACACTTCTAAAATTATCCAGGAAATGGGCCTGAGCACGGTTCAGATAGCATAGTGTGAGTACGCCCTTAGATATTGCTTGGCGTTTATAGCAGGTTTGGCTTGCTGTCCCGGGAGAGAACCCTGAGCTCGGAGATACTTGAGCCCAAGGCTCCCGCCCGAACAATAAGCTCATAAGGGGATCCGAGATCAGGTAGGTCTCGAGAGCTCCTGCTTAGAATAGGGAGGAAAAGGAGGAGATGGGGTGGAAGGAGGGATTCTTCCAAAACGAAAATAGAGCAGTAGGGAGAAAACGAACAATTTATTGTAAGCTTGGATCAATCTGATTGGATTATTACTGATTACAGATAAGCAGCCATTCCTGCTTAATCATATCACATGCTCCTCTCGAAATTAGTTTATGAAACTTCACTTCGCGACCATCAGAAACGTACATGGGACTACGTTTTCAGAATGAGCCTGGATTCGAAACATTTGGTGTACTGAAGGTGTTTTATGTTCTATTTATCCATTCATATATCTATGATGTCCATCCATCCATCCATCCATCAGTGTCTGTCTGCCTGTCTATCGGTCTGTCTGTCTGTCTGACTGTCTATCCGTGTCTGTCTGTCTGTCTGACTGTCTATCCGTGTCTGTCTGCTTGTCTGTCTATTTGTCTGTCTGTCTTTCTGTGTGACTGCCTATCTATCAGTCTATCTCTCTGACTGTCTTTCTGTGTCTGTCTGTCTATCTATCTATCTGTCTGCCTATCTATCGGTCTATCTCTCTGACTGTCTATCTATGTCTGTCTGTCTGTCTGTCTGTCTATCTATCTGCCTGTCTAAAGAAATAATACTTGCAAAATGTCTAGTACATTTGTTTTTAAATGGCATAAAAAGTAGAACTTTATTGCAGAAATATCAACAATATGATTTATCAATAATAAAAATAAAAACGCATAAAAATACTACAGTTAAGAAAAAAGGTAGCTAAAATAAAAAGCAAAATTCTAGTTTAATTGTACATTGTATGAGTGCAAAAATAATGCTAAAAGTTGTTCCATGAGTTGATCAACATTTATAACCATTTACAGAAAATAAAATGCAAATCATCAAGCTTCTGACATCACAGACACAAGCTCATTAACATATGCCAGCCCATTATTACATATCCCCTATTCTATATTAACCTTGCCCCGCCCTGATGAACAACAGCATGATGTCATTCATTAGTCTTAAAGGCTGATTACTTTCAAGTACCAAACAGAGGCTTGAAAACTGTTAAATTGTGACAGAAATAACGTGAGAGTACAACATGGTCCTTGAACTCACCTTTCCAAACTGATCGAAATACTGTTTCACATCTTCGATGGTAGTGTTGACAGACAGTCCTCCGACAAAGATCTTCTTTGTTCTCGTTACCAGCTGAAAACCCCCAGAGAAAGGACAAAAATGAGACAACACCATAATAAAGCGCAACTACAAGACTTTATAGCAGAAGACGAGGGTAACACGAGTAAATAGTTTTAAAATGGATTCAATACTTAATGTGTGCCAGAGTCATTTTGTGTGTGTCTACTACATGATTATTAGAAATCTAAAAAAGTGAAGGATCTTTAGACATTTGTACGAAATCTGTATTTTCCCCAATGAATGAATGAATGAATGGATGAATGGATGGATGAAGGAATGAATAAACAAACGAAATAATAGTTTCTGAAGGATAGGCAAAATGTGGAGGATCTTTAGATATTCCTAAAAATACTGTATATTGCCCCAATGAATGAATGAATTAATGATTTTTGATGTATAAGCAAAATGTGGAGAATTTTTAGACATTTGTAAAAAATTCAGTGAATTTCCCCAATGAATAAATGAATGGGTGGATGAACGAATGAATGAATGAATAGTTTTTGAAGGATAAGCAAAATGTGGAGGATCTTTAGATATTCCTAAAAATACTGTATATTGTCCCAATGAATGGATGAATGAACGAATGAATGAATGAATGAACTATTGGTTTCTGAAGGATAAGCAAAATGTGGAGGATCTTAAGATATTCCTAAAAATACTGTATATTCCCCTAATGAATGAATGAACGAATTAATGATTTTTGAAGGATAAGCAAAACGTGGAGGGTCTTTAGACATTTGTAAAAATTCTGTAAATTTCCCCAATGAATGAATGAATGGATGGGTGGATGAAGGAACGAATAAACAGTTTCTGAAGGATAAGCAAATGTGGAGGATCTTTAGATATTTGTAAAAATACTGTATTTTGCCCTAACGGATGGATGAATGAATTAATGAATTACTAGTTTCTGAAGGATAAGCAAAATGTGGAGAATTTTTAGACATTTGTAAAAATTCTGTAAATTTCCCCAATGAATAAATGAATGGATGGATGAACGAATGAATGAACAAATAAATAGTTTCTAAAGGATAAGCAAAATATGGAGGATCTTTAGATATTTGTAAAAATAATGTATATTGCCCTAACGGATGGATGAATGAATGAATGAATAATTTATTGAATAAATGAATGAATGAATGAATGAAAGAATAAATGAATGAATTAATGATTTTTGAAGGATAAGCAAAATGTGGAGGATCTTGAGATATTTGTAAAAATACTGTATATTGCCCTAACGGATGGATGAATGAATGAATGAATAAATTATTGAATAAATGAATGAATGAATGAATGAATGAATGAATGAATGAATGAATGAACGAATTAATGATTTTTGAAGGATAAGCAAAATGTGGAGGATCTTTAGATATTTGTAAAGATTCTGTATATTTCCCCAATGAATGAATGAATGATTTTTAAAGGATAAGCCAAATGTGGAGGGTTTTTAGATATTTGTAAAAATACTGTATAATGCTCTAACGGATGCATGGATGAATAAATGAATGGAAGAATGAATGAATGAATGAATGAATGAATGGTTTCTGATGGATAAGCAAAATGTGGAGGGTCTTTAGACATTTGTAAATGTTCTGTATATTTCACCAATAAATGAGTGAATGAATGATTTTTGAAGGATAAGCAAAATGTGGAGGATCTTTAGATATTTGTAAAAATACTGTATATTGACCTAATGGATGGATGTATGGATGGATGGATGGATGGATGAATGAATGAATGAATGAATGAATTACTAGTTTCTGAAGAATGAGCTAAATGTGAAGGATCTTTAGATATTTGTAAATGTTCTGTATATTTCCCCAATGAATGAATAAATGAATGATTTTTGAAGGATAAGCAAAATGTGGAGGATCTTTAGATATTTGTAAAAATACTGTATATTAACCTAATGGATGGATGTATGGATGGATGTATGGATGTATGGATGTATGGATAAATTAATGAATGAATGAATGAACGAATGACTAGTTTCTGAAGGATAAGCAAAATGTGGAGAATTTTTAGACATTTGTAAAAATTCTGTAAATTTCCCCAATGAATAAATGAATGGATGAATGAACGAATGAACGAATAAATAGTTTCTGAAGGATAAGCAAAATATGGAGGATCTTTAGATATTTGTAAAAATACTGTATATTGCCCTAACGGATGGATGAATGAATGAATGAATGATTTATTGAATGAATGAATGAATGAATGAATGAATGAACGAATTAATGATTTTTGAAGGATAAGCAAAATGTGGAGGATCTTTGGACATTTGTAAAGATTCTGTATATTTCCCCAATGAATGAATGAATGACTTTTGAAGGATAAGCAAAATGTGGAGGATTTTTAGATATTTGTAAAAATACTGTATAATGCCCTAACGGATGCATGGATGAATGAATGAATGCATGGATGAATGAATGAATGAATGAATGAATGAATGAATGGAAGAATGAATGGATGGATGGATGGATGGATGGATGGATGGATGGATGAATGAATGAATGAATGAATGAATGGTTTCTGATGGATAAGCAAAATGTGGAGGGTCTTTAGACATTTGTAAATGTTCTGTATATTTCCCCAATAAATGAATGAATTAATGATTTTTGAAGGATAAGAAAAATGTGGAGGATCTTTAGATATTTGTAAAACTACTGTATATTGACCTAATGGATGGATGGATGGATGGATGGATGAATGAATGAATGAATGGATGGATGAATTAATTAATTAATGAATAGTTTCTGAAGAATGAGCAAAATGTGAAGGATCTTTAGATATTTGTCAATATTTTGTATATTCCTCCAATAAATGAATGAATGAATGGTTTCTGAAGAATCAAGTCACATTATATTAAATATTTAACAAAACTAGATGTCTAGGGTCTATTTAAAGTTTTGTTTACTTAAGGAAAATGTAATGTGATGTCCACTTTTTAAGCTTCTTCTAAGAATATGTGATCAAAATAAAGTCAGAATTAGCCGTTACATAAAGTCACCACATGTCTGATGCTGTAAAACGCTCACTATGTTTCAAGCAGCGTGAGCTTAATGTGAAGTGACACGTGACGTCTCGACACCTGAGACGACGATAACCTGAACAGAGATTTACACTCACCTTGGGCTGAGCTCGACGTGGAAAAGCCACCTTGGGGTCAATCTGAGGAAAAAACACACACAGAGAGACTCGCTTAGCATAGGTTAGGTTACTTTATTTATAGGGTAGATTTGTTTTGCATTCAAGTGTCCTGGTCCATAACACAGTGCCACACAAAAACAACTCACATAGTGACAACAGCACATGGACATAAAGACATAAAACATAGACTTCAAGCGTCCAGGCCCCCCAAATAAATAAATAAAGTAGATAAAACAATATATAAAATAAAAACTACACTCATATTTTCTTTACAATATTATATTTGTGCATATACAGTTGAAGTCAAAATTATTAAAAACATTTTAAGCTCAATATTATTATTATTATTAGCCCCCTTAAGCAATATTTGTTTTCAATTGTCTACAAAAAAACTATCGTTTTACAATGACTTGCCTTTAACTTTAACCGATTCAAACCTTTAACCTCTTAAACTCAGCCCCTATAAGTGGTTTCGTTTGAAAGCGTAGAAGCTATATTTTATGCACATATGCATCACTTAGGTTTTTATTTTACTGTACAAAAGTTATTAACATTTATTTACACAACAAAAGACTGGATACCCGAGCTGTCATTTTCATATTTTTATATGCTTCATATATCACACACATGTACAAGTCATAGCTCAAATAAAAGCTCTTGCCCGTCCTTGTACGATTCTAGCGTTCCTTTACTGAATTATATTCACATTTCAAACAGATATCGAATGAATCACCGCGTTTTTTTTTTTGGCGCAGAAAAAGAAGACGGCCTCAAAATAAGCTTTTTTTTCTAGGAGCTGAGGAAGTTTTGGAGAAGCTGACTTTGACTTCTTTGATATAATGTTATGATACAAATGGGAAGGAGAAATGAGAAAGTAATGGAAACTTATGCTCTTATCATGTAAGAACTATGCAGAAGCAAATATGTCATATTTGATATGAATGATCAAAAAGTTATTTTCCCAATATTCAGTTGAATTACAATAACTTTTGCATACTCTATGGTAGAGACAAAATTATTTTTCCTAGTGTTTGCTGCTATCTGCTGGTTTCCAGCAGAACTGTCTGCAGTTGTCTTATTCTCTTATGGGATTATCTACACATTTTCAAAAAAGCATTTTAGAACAAAAAATAAAAAAGCGCCCAATGTTGAAGTGGTTCATCATAAAACAGAAAACATAACAAATATTATTTATTACTTTCAGCAGTTTCTTTTGTAAATGCAAATGGTTTTCTGTCCAGTAACCCTGGAATTTGTCATTTATACCACTGCATTTGGATATGGAAGACTTTTAAAGTTTGGTAGGCGGAAATTACATAAAAAAGGTATAGCACCTCTCATCAGTTGGAATACAATAACTTTTGCATAGATTATGATAGAGGCATTTTTCGTTTTTCTTATGATTACTGACATGTGCAGGAACCACCAAAAATAATTACAAAAACCTAGACCACACAGAACCTAAAAGGTACTCTTTTAAATTTGAGTTTATAAAGAAAAAATACAGAAAGCACCTCTTTTTTTAAGTGTTTATGATAACACAGACAACATATACAATTATTTTAATCACTTTCAACAGTGTTTTATGAAAATTTAAAAGGTTTTCTTTAAAATGATACCACATTTTTGCATTTACTCCTCTGCATGTGGATTTAGAAAGCTTTTAAATCTGGGTAGACAAAATCCAGGCGGAAATCCCAAAATAGCACCAGAGTGAAAGACGTTAATAAATACCCACTGAAAGCTTAATCACAAACTGTATAATAATAATAATAATATTAATTATAATAATTTCTTACGTTTATATAGCGCTTTTCTAGACACTCAAAGTGCTTTACACATTAAGGGGGAAATCTCCTCATTTACCGCTAGTGGAAACAGAGTGATGAAGCCAATTATGATATGGGGATGTTTAGGAGGCCATGATGGACAGAGGTCAGTGGGCAGATCTGACCAGGATGCCGGGGCTAAACTCCTACTCTTTTCCGAAGTACATCCTGGGATTTTTAACGACCACAAAGAGTCCACCTCGGTTTAACGTCTCATCCAAAAGACGGCGCTCACTAAACAGTATAGCGTCCCCTTCACTATACTGGGGCATTAGGACTCACACAGACCACAGGTTGAGTGCCCCCTGCTGGTCTTACAAACATCACATCTAACAGCAACCTAGTTCTCCCATGTGGTCTCCCATCCAGGTACTGACCAGGCTCAGCCCTGCTTAGCTTCAGTGGGTGACCATGTGAGAGTAGCAGAGAGCTAGCTGCCGGCTGCCAGTATAGTCAAGTATAGTCAAATGTCTAACATAATGCAATCGTTAAAGGAAAATATAAGTAGCTGAATTGTATTTTTTTAGTCAACTACAGTGCATATTTAAGTTCCCCCTCAGAAATCTTGCTTTTAATGTAATGTAATGTGTAGGCGCAGAATTTCGCAGATTTCCACAGATTTTTAGCCCATCACTGATTCTGTTTATTTACTGGTGTAAATGTGTGTATATTTATATTTATTTAGTTTTTTAAATAATTTCAGTACTAATATTGACTAATAAGAAAATATTCATATGATTTATTTACAATACAGTTTGTAAAGTAATTATTTCTGTCTTTTAGTAGAGATTTTATATAAGAGACTTGCTTTGTTTACCAAATAAAGTGGATCTAATTGGATTCACATTGTAAACATTAAATAAAAGTTAAAATGTATTACTTTTTATTTCATATATTAAGATTTTAGTTATGATACTCCCATAATCATTCCTCATAAATCCGCAGATTTTTAACAAAATACTCCGCAGAAGTACCAAAAAATGTCCGCAGATTCCGTCTGGCCCTAGTAATGTGTAATGTAATGGCCATAAAGCGCTTCACAAGTATGAGGGGGATCTCTCCACACCACCACCAGTGTGCAGCATCCACTTGGATTATGTAAAGGCAGCTACAGCTCACCAAACACCAGCTATTGGTGGAGTGGAGAGACGATGGAGACCAGGGATACACCCTTACTCTTTACGAGATTTCCTACTCTTTACCATGGGATGGGGATGATTGGGAAGCCATGATGGTTGAGGCTCGAGGGGGAATTTGGCCAGGACACCGGGGTTACACCCCTACTCTTTACGAGAAGTGCCATGGGATTTTTAATGACCACAGAGAGTCAGGACCTCGGTTTATCGTGTCATTCACTATACTGGGGCATTAGGACCCACACAGACTGCAGGTTGAGCGCCCCCTGCTGGCCTCACTAACACCACTTCCAACAGCCAACTAGTTTTCCAATGAGGTCTCCTATCCAGGTACTGATCAGGCTCAGCCCTGCTTAGCTTCAGTGAGTGATCAGTCTTGGGCTGCAGGGTGATATGGCTGTGATTCTGTTTAAACGTATATTTTCCATAGGATGATTTGCAATATTATAATTGTGCATATACATTAGACTAGTCAGTAGCAATGGCAAAACTGGAACTAATGTAACAAAACAAAAAATAAACTTAAGATCGCAGTCCAAAAATGAGTCACCCGAATTAATATGTTGGGTGAAAAAATGTCAAATATAAATTTAATAAACAGAAAATGGTGGCGCAGTGGGTAGCATGATCGCCTCACAGCAAGAAGGTCGCTGGGCCAGTTGGCATTACTGTGTGGAGTTTGCATGTTCTCCCCGTGTTGGTGTGGGTTTCCTCCGGGTGCTCCAGCTTCCCCCACAGTCCAAACACATGCGCTATAGGTGAATTGAACAAGCTAAATTGGCCATAGTGTATGTGTGTGAATAGGCATGGGCCGGTATAAGATTCTGACGGTATGATTTCACGGTATGACGGTATTGTGTTTACTGCTCTAAAATATATTCTTTTTAAAGGTCTGGCTAAAAACAAAACCTTTTTCCCCTTTGAACACAATATATTTTATTTGGAGAAACATTTATAATATTTTGGGACAGTAATCATGTCAGGCTAAATAATTCAAGTGAATCATTGACTTCTGCTGTCTTCATTTGTTTCAAAAACACAGATGTCTTTACAATTTACACCTAAAAAAAAAAAAAAAAAAATGTAAATAAAAAATCTTACACATACCTTAGGAGCGGTATAGCAGAAAATTTTGGCGGTATGAAAACCTTGACTTTTACATACACTGTAAACCCAAATAAGTAAGCAGAACTCAAAAAATTTGATGTAACTCGTTGCCTCAAAATTTTTAAGTTCATGAACTTAAAAATTTTATTTTTTAAAACTTAAATATTTTGATTACATGCTACATAAACCTTTTCATTACAGTTAAATTAAAACTTCTTATGAAATCAACTTAAATATTTAAAGTTACAGTGACTTAATGCCATGAGAATGGGAAAGCAAATTTTTTAAGTTAACATTACTCAAAACAGTAAGTACACAAAGAACCACTTTTAAGTTGAATCAACTCAATTTTTATTAGTATCTTTGTCTTTTTGTTTAAAGTACAAGTAACTCTAAACATTTAAAACACAACATTCAAAATTGAAGCCTCAAAATTAAATGTGACACTGCAGTGTTATTTTAAAAGACAAAAACTAAATCAAATAAAAAATGTGTACTATTGGATAAAACCTGAGAATCAGATTAAGACCACACCTTTAACATTACAAATTCACGAACCTGCATGAACTTTTACAAAAACATGAAAATTTAAAACTAAATTACCTGTATGGTTACCAAGTACTACCCAGCTGTACTCAACAACTCTGTACAAGAGCTGTTTTCATGACAAATAACTTTAATAAATCCAAAAGGCACACTGTGCACATTGTGGTAGAAAAAAAAATGCAGAAACATTTTAAACAGTTTTTTTCTTCATAAAAACAAATTATATTGAACTACTGAGGAACTCGCAGGCCTTAGTAATTGTTTCAATAAATTTCTACATTCACATAAAGTCATTTTTGAGACTCTGCAACTTGGGTGACAGTTTACCTTCATCAAGACCAAGTAAAATCTTTTGAATAAATTCAAAAGTGTTGGTCAGCCCTCTGGGATAGTTGAGGTGTAGTGCATAGATCAGTCCAAACATTACCAGGAAGGCATCAGCAAATCTGGAGAGGCTGCCCACAATCTCACTTTCGATGACAACTGAGGTTTTCACAGGCTGGAAGTGAACTGGACTTGTATCATTATCTTTGACGACTGTGAGGAGGGCCACTGCAATGTCTGAAAGGTCTGGCTCATCAGATGTGTCCTGTAGATAAAATAGATATTAAAGCAAAAACAAAACATCAGTCAAGCAAACAGTAAACAAAAATTGCAAGAGATTTATACTAAGCTAAAAAAATATATATATATTTTGCTTAAAGCAGTTTAGTACTAAAATAATTTTACAGTGAGGTCAAAGAAAACAAATCGCACAAATTATTTGAAAAGACTGAACTAGAGTAAGCATATAATGTATGTATACATATATGAACTTTGGTAACACTTTATAATAACTACACACTATGAACCATTTATTAAGCATTAGCAAATAGTGAATTCATTATCTGCTAAGCATTAACTCTACATTAATAAACATTAGTAAATAGCTTATAACTGCAGCTACAAATGCTGTATTCCTGTTTTGTAAACACATTTATAATGTGCTTAATAATTATACTTTCATACTTTGTTAATGATTTATTTTTCATTACTAAATTAAGTTTTGCATTATTTACAAACCAGTTATTTAAGTATAGTTAGTTATTTTTTTAAGATCATTCAGAATGAGTATGTAAATGATTAATAAACTATTCAAATCAACATTTATAATTCTTATTATTCAGGCATATAATAATAGTTTATTTGTATGTTAATAAATGCTTTATTAACTCAACTTCATGCAGTTTTGTTACCTCATCTAAAGTGAAGACTATTTATGCTTTATAAATCCCTTACAAATGACAATTAAATGCTCCATTAAATTCTAAACCAGAAAAAAGTACATAAACGACATTATTCATTCCTATTCATTTGAAGATACACAAATGAAACTATCAAATAAATTTATCTTTGTAATCTTATCTAAAATAAAATTACTGTACATTTTAAACATTGCATCCTATTATATTGTTAAATTATTATATTTTTGTTGTTGTTTTATCCATTTTGTCATATTTTGACACTCCTATTATTCAGCAATGTTTAAACTTTACAGTAATTTTACTTTTTAGATTGCAAATGTATTGTTCATTTGATACTAATCCTTTAATTGTCATTTGTAAGGGATTTATAAAGCATAAATAGTCCTCACTTTAGATCAGGTCACAAAACTGCATGAAGTTGAGTTAATAAAGCATTTTAACATACATAGTAACCATTACTATATGCCTGAATAATAAAATATATAAACATTGATTTCAATAGTTTATTAATCATTTACTAACTCATTCTGAATGATCTTAACAACCACCAACTACTCTTAAATACAAATGGTTTGTAAATAATGCAATACTTAATTTAGTAATGTAAAATAAATCATTAACAATGTATGAAAGTACAATTATCAAGCACCATACAAATGTGGCTATAAATCAAAAATAGAGCATTTGTAGCTGCAGTTATAAACTGCTTACTAATGCAGTGTTAATACTTAACAAATAATGAATTCACTAGATGCTAATGCTTAGTAAATGGTTCATAGCGTGTAGTTATAAAGTGTTAGCGAACTGTTTAGTGTGGTGGTGTGATGTTTTTTTTTTTTTTTTTTTTTTTTAACAAATACTCACCATGCAGGTCCTTAAAATTCCAGTGATTTCCTCACGTAGATACACAGGAAGGGCATGAAGAACAGTGACACGCTTGGTGTGTATGTCATGGAACTCCTATAACAATAAAAACAATACTGTATATAATTGAACTGGAAATGTTAAACAATACAATCAGATATACAAAACCAGAAAAATACCAACAAAAGAGTTCAAAATGTTTTAGTGTTGTAGTGTTCAAACTACTAAAGTGTTGTACTGTTCAAAGTTCATCTGAATAAATTTTTTTTTTCAAACGTTTTCAAACTTTCAATATTATAATAAAGTTTTAGCCTATAAAACGTACAACAATGTTTTTACCTGTTCATCATGGATTCTTAAGATTTCAGTTAAAGTATCTGATGTCTTCCTAGTTCTGGCTGCCTTCTGTCTGAACAGGGTCATCAGTCTAGGAAGATGTCGGTCAAGCTCAGAATAGAATGTGTTGGGCAGGTTCTGGTTTGTAATCCGTTGGAACTCTGCATACACCTACATTTTAAAACAATGACAGAAAAAGAACAGCCATATTTATTATGAGAACCAGATTAATCTACTACCCCTCACAGAAAAAAAGCCTCTGAATGTGGTATGTTATCAAGAAAGCAAATACAGAAAAAAGTGTTACCCCTCATCACCTCAGATTCCATTTTGAGTGAAGGCCAGAGTTCCATTAGCTCTTTTACTGGTGGGCATGTCTTCACAATGGTCTGTCGCCACAGGGCAAAGGTTGTTTGCATCATCTTTTTTATAAGTGGTAAGTTCTTCTCGGCTTTCTTCATTTCATCAACCATTTTCTGCCTCAACTGTTCAAGAGTTGAGGGATTTTCTCCTTGGGGAAAGTTGGGCAAAAAGTTTACTTTTGCTCGTTTGGGTCTTTTAATATTTGAATGTGAAGATTCATTGTCAGGATTCATTTTGCTTCTTTTTCCAGCATTTTCCAGCATGAGATCTTGACAAATGAGTTTTAAGACTATTAAAACTCTTAAATGTACACATGCAACCATTGTAGATGCATGGAAGGGGGCTTACACTGGAAAAGTGGCTATGCTGCAGTCTGATGTGTTTAAATATTTGCAGTCTGTCAGTAAAAGAAGCTGAACACAACTTACACAGCCAAATCATATTGAAGCCAACAACCTGAAAGAAAAAGAAAAATTAATGTTAGAAAGTGTATAGCCCAAAAAAAATAAAAAAAATAAAATAAAATCAATACTAATCAACCAAAAAAGGTACATCATCATGACCAGAGAATACAGCTAACACTTGAGCTGCACAATTAATTGTTAAAAGATCTCGATTGAAACGTTCATGCAATCTATATTCTGAAAGATCACATTTTGCATGGAAGTTTGAAACAATTACTTTTTAGCACCAATAGGTGGCGGCAAATGATCATTAAATATTAATTGTCACTGTATAATGTGTTTAAGAGATTTGGAATTATTTATCCAGTAATGGAACATGTAAAGACTTTAGCAGTTTTTAAATCATTAATTCAAACTGAAAAGTTATGTATTTTGATGTAACATCAAACATAAAGGGGACAACTATATAATAAACAGTTGCAACTGTTAAATTTTAAGCCGGAATGTAATAGTTGTGGACCACAGCACTGTTATGTCTAAACAGATGCCATATTAAACTTAAAATATATTAAACTGTTCAGGCACATTTCTACAATGACACGTACTCTCACAACTCTACAATTTGTATCAGTGCCACACCAAGACATTGTGAAAAGTATCGTTTCCAAGTTATATAGTTTTTTGCACACCGGACAAAATTAGCACTGGATGTTGATTTTTAAAATGGCGTGTCATCAGTGGACGTTACAATCTACCTGAAGTGCCTAATGTCGTGCAAGAGGTAATATAGACTTCGATCCGTTCGAAAATTATATACAAGTTAGATAACGTATAACATATGCTTTGCCGTTCATTATTTATATAAGGCCCATTTCATCGGTTATTCCTCGCGAGACATCCATTACGTTTG